>PVHT020000141.1:5870329-5884119 GCA_004024745.2 Catagonus wagneri
CATAGATACTAGTCAGATTCATTTCCACTGCGCCACAATGAGAACTCCTCCTGTATTCTCTTGAATCAAGTACAGTTGCAATTATCTGGGGTCCGAGTCCCAGTGACTGAGAGAGAGAATGTGCAGGGCAGCAGAGCACGTTTTCTGGAGAGGTGGGCACTGTGATCGCTGGCCCAACACCCACCACAGAGGCCCGCCGTCTCCTTGTTCTCTCCTGCTTCTCCACTGTGGAAACCCAGTCTGAGGAGTCATCCTAGGCGCTGTCACAACGGGCTGCCAAGACTGGTATTGGATGAAAGGTTATTCCTTCCAGAAAATGTATTGTTGAACGTGCGGAAGCCAAAGATTGGAAGCTCTGGGGATGGGCTGTGAAGACATAGAAAACAGGAGCAGGAGTTCCCCTTGAGGCTCAGCAGTAATAAACTCGACTGGTATCCATGAGGACACGGGTTTGATCCCTGGCCTCACTCAGTGGGTTAAGGATCCAGCATTGCCGCGAGCTGTGGTGTAGGTCGCAGAGGTGGCCCGGATCTGGCATTGCTGTGGTGTAGGCCGATGGCTGCAAATCCAATTCAGCCCCTAGCCTGGGAACCTCCATGTGCCATGGGTGTGCCCCCCCTCAAAAAAAACGAAAAAAAGAAAACGGGAGCAACACTGAGGGCCTGTGTCCTTTCTGCTGCCCAGCTCCCACCCAGTCACAAGAAGAGCAGATTGTGCATCCAGAGTGCACTTAGCCACTCCCGTCCCACTGGCTCCTGGAGGCTTCTGGGGCCCCCGATCCAGTCTCTCCAGCAGGGATTCTGGGCTTCCCACGAGTCAGGGCAACACTTGGCATGCATTTCCAACATCCCCATCTTTCCCACTTCTTCCCCCTGGCCAGGCATTTAAGCCCCCTGAGCTGCTGTTTATCCATCAGTAAAATGGAAAGGATAGTATCAATCTCACCAGGGTGTTATTTAGACTTATTTATGAATGCTGGCAATATACTCAGAGTCCTCAAGATTAAAGCAGTAGATCACCGGGAAATATTATCACTTCCTGTTGCCATAGAGATGGTTCCACTCTCTGGGCTCCTCGTCGCGGCCCCGTGCAGTGTTCGGCTCCCAGGGTCTGGGGAGAAAAGCTGCACCGACCAGGACATTAACACTAACAACAGCGATAATGAAATTACGCAGAGAGGAAGCCCATGAAATATGTATGGGAGAGAAATGGATCTGATTCATTTAGGCAAACGGGCGTGTTTTCCCATTAGAAATGGCTCCCCCGAGCCTGGGGCTGGCTCCTTGTAGCACTCATTTCTTTAGACGAGGCAGGGGGACTGGGCACCTAGGTAGGAGCCTAAGTTGGGAGCCGGGATGGGGCAGAGATCCAAGTACAAGCTTCTTGAAAGCAGCAGTGCTGCAGGGCCCAGAACTGGCCCTGGTGGCCCTAGGGCACAGCAGCCCTGGGCAAGACTCTTTCCAGTGGCTCCCCCGACTGTCCCTCCAGGAGCCTCTTCTGTAAGACAGAGCAGCCCCGGGGATGGCCCAGGTCTGCTGAGATAATTCAAGGAGACAGGAACGAGGATCCCTGAAGGAAGGGGATCACCCATCCCTTCGAAGTGAGGGAACTCCAGCCCTCGGAAGCAGGTCAGGAAAATTCTTTACGTGTTGTTGGCTCTCCAAACTACTGTCCAGTGGGAACAAGCCACACCAACTGGGTCCCCGACACAGAACCATCAAAGCTAGCTGCATCTCGAAACCTTCCCTTCTCCGTTCCACTGCCCTCACCCTCTCAGCCAGCCCAGTCCAGCCCAGGACACCTCTTCCAGGCAGGCACCTTGATCACTTCCATCGACCCGGCTCAGCACAGGCCTGGGGATACATCCGTCCCATGGACAGGGACCAGCTGTCTCTTCTCCTTCAGGCCTCCGCTTCCTGTCCAAGATGGGAGTGAACCTCTGATGGGAGGGAGCGCTCAGATCCCAGAAACACATCCCTGCCCTGCCCTGACCAGGAGCCGGAGGAGGGGGCTGCTGCCCAGAGGCCTGGGTCCCTGAAGGGAGGAGCCGGAGCCCCAGCGTGGAGCCGGACACACAGTGGGTGCTTAGCAAATGCACTGTTGCCTCCAGTGACCTAAGACAAATGCCCCACACTTCTTGACTCCAGAACTGCCTTCTGTCAGAGTTCCCGGTGTGGCGCAGCAGAAACGAATCCAACTAGGAACCATGAGGTTGCGGGTTCGATCCCTGGCCTCCCTCAGTGGGTTAAGGATCCTGCATTGCCATGAGCTGTGGTGTAGGTCGCAGACGGGGCTCGGATCTGGCATTGCTGTGCCTGTGGTATAGGCTGGCAGCTGTGGCTCCGATTAGGCCCCTGGCTTGGGAACCTCCATATGCTGCCGGGGCAGCCCTAAAAATACCAAAAATAAAAAATAAAAACAAAAACCGAAAAAAAAAACAGCCTTCTGTCAACGGTGCTCCCTGAGCCAGAGAGTCCAGGCCTAGGTCAGGTACAGACAGATGCAACACACAGGCCAGCCCTTCTTCTTCCCCAAACGGCAAGGCCCTGGCGTCTGTCCCTCCTTCACTAGCTCACCTGGGAAGGTGGCTGCATGTGCCTCTTGTCTTGGCTTGGTCTCCTCTCAAGGCCTCCAGCCCCCACCCCACCCCAGTGGCTCAGGCTGGAGGCGTCACAGGGGCCCTTTCAGGCAGGCACTGTTACTCTGCCCATTTCCCAGATAAAGGAACTGAGGCTCGGTGAGCTTGGTCATAAGCCCACGGTCACCAAACACATCAGCGAGCGCAGGGTGCAGACCCAGCTAGGCCCAGTCTCCCAGGAAGATTTGTGTTCCTGGCCATGTCCCCATCGTGGAGAGATGGGCTCTGGGTCAGGGGCAGGGTTTGGGCGGGGGTCCTGACTTTGTCCCTTGCTGCACCCCCACCTCTCTCAGTTTTCCAGAGCCCTGCTCCACCTGTGTGTGCCCCGTGACAACGAGGGGAGAACAGCTCTCAGGCGCCCAGGGGCAAAGCCGGAAAGGAGCCCGGCTCACCCTAACACAAACAGGAGGCTCAGGGAGGGGTCCTGCCAGGATCCACCAAGCAGCCCTCTGAGGTCACCACAGGGTGTCCGCTCCCTGGGAGGTCATTGCCCGGGCCTGGTTCTGATGTCATCATGGGTGGCTCTAAACACGCTTCCGTTTAGGTCTTATGCCCCCGCAGATGGGAGCTCCTCATGGGCTGCAACAGAGACTCATTTATCTGGGGCCTGACCCCCACACCCTGCTCCACCCCCCACCACACACACACACACACACACACACACACACACACACACAGTCAAACCAGCTCTGTCTGATTCAAAGCCCAGCATGCTCTCCCCACCCCACCGAGGCTCAGAAGGACCAGCCAAGCCCCTTTCACCATGACTGTGACACTGGACCCTGCTTGCATGGCCTTCCTTCCCCCCTTGGCACATGCCAGACAGGAGACACGGAAAACAAAGATAAGAGCCACGCCCTCACAAAGCTCACTAATCAGATGGCCAGTGTGTGGGCTTGCGGGGGTGGCCAGGGAGCCTTCCTGAGACAAGGTGACAGCGAGCAAACAGCTGAAGGAAGCGCAGGAGCTGCCCACAGGGTATCAGGAAGAAGAGCCCTCCAGCCGAGGACACGGCTCGCGCCAAGGCCCTGAGGCACAGCTTTCCCACTGCGTCCGGATGAAGGGCACCTTGCTGAGCTACCGGTGCCCACGTACAGGCCTGGCATGTGCCAGTTTCCTTACAGTTACCACATCCCTGGAGCCTCTCGACCACCTGAGGAGCACCACTTTGCTGTGAAATTGAGGCTCGGAGATCTGAATGGCTTGCTAAAGGGCACACACTCGGCTGCCTGGCTCCCAGACCCGTGTCTGTCCTCGTCCCTGCCCCGCTTAATGCTGGGACCTGGTCTCCGTATTGATGCTCCTCCTGGGAAAGAATGTACAGGTGAATGAATGAACGGATGAATGAATAAAGGAACCAACACCAAGCAGGCCTTGCGGTCTGGCTGGGCTGGCACTGGCCCCAGGCGCTCTCCGGAATGGGTCATGGCTGGCTGATCGCTGTGTCCCTTGAAGGTATACCCTGCTGCCAGGCAACTCAGGCCAAGGCTAAGGCAAGCGGAACCGTGGCCCCAGTCAGCCTGCTTTTGCCAGCTCCAGGACCAGGAGGGGCATCTTGGGTTACTGGCAGGACCTGATCCACACCTGGACAGCAGCCCCAGAAAGGTGGGCATTCCCGTCGTGGCTCAGCGGTTAACGAATCCGACTAGGAACCTTGAGGTTGCAGGTTCGATCCCTGGCCTTTCTCAATGGGTTAATGATCCGGCGTTGCCATGAGCTGTGGTATAAGTCACAGACAAGGCTCGGATCCTGCGTTGCTGTGGCTATGGCGTCAGCCGGCCGCTGTAGCTCTGATTCGACCCCTAGCCTGGGAACCTCCATATGCTGTGGGTGTGGCCCTAAAAAGACAAAAAAGAAAAAAGAAAAAGAAAGGTGGCAGGGAGGAAAGGCATTAGGACCGCCATCACCACCCCAGCATCTTCTCCAGCCACCTCTCACCCTCCTCCTGTGGGCCGCAGCCACATCAGGCTCCCACTGGTTAGCAGCAAGAAGCCCCCCTGGCCAGAGCTTGGGTTGCATCCCTCTGCCCAGAATGCTCAGTGTGGCCACTCCTGCTTCTGAGACTCAGCCCAAATCCTGCCTCCCCCAGGCGGCCTGCTGACACACCCAGACTCCATCCTTAACCCCTTGGAGACCCTGCCCACCAAAGACTGACCGCTTGTCACAGTTGTGTGAACGAGCTACCGCTTGCACGGTTGTGTAAACGAGCTAGTGCCCTGGGGGGCTCCTGGGCACACAAGCCTTTCTGTGTCCTCCACTTCCTGTTTTCAGGGAATAAGCCTCAGCCTCCATGACCTTCCCTGAGTCCCAAAGGGCAGTTGCTAATCAGGGCAGGGAAGGGATGCGGAGACGGGGAGGAGCAGTCCAGGGACAATAGTGCAGCCTTGGGGCAGGGTCCTGGTTCCTCCTTAAGGAATATACATGACAATATCTTGGAGTCCTTCTGCAGAACTGAAACCCCCAGCGGATGGAAGAACTACTGGATGAGGCTCTCTTCATGCCAGAAGGAGGAGGACCACCAGGGCCTGTCCTGGGACCACTAAACACCAGCTTTGAAAGACACTGCAAGCTTGCCCCTACCCTGATCCTTATCTGCAGCCCTATTTTCCACTCCCCAAATTATAAAACCACCTCCTGACCCCTTCCAAAGGGGGCACAGTCTTTAAGGCATTAGCCTGCCTTTCCTGGCAAAGCCATAAAGCAATCTTTTCTTCCTTCACCCAAAACTCGTGTCTCCGCGAATCTATTCGGCACCAGTGGACAGAGGTCAAGTTTCGGCAACCATCGCAGTGCTCGATGCAGACCTTGTTGTCCCTGGAGCAGGTCCTGAGAGCGCATCCCGCTGCCCTCTGTCCCCAGCAAGCCACTGGCAGGCTGTCCTGAAAGCATTCGGGGACGGAACCAAGCTCTTCCTGCACGGCTCAAGCAATCTGTTTTCTCTTTCCGAGAGTGCTGCAAATCCATTTCCCCGACAGTGATGGGAACGGGTATTGTCAGCAGTGGGGAGGGCACATTATGAATGATTCCACTTGAGTCCATTTCTAAAAGGAGGAAATCAATACGCTCTTCCCGGCACGGTCTGCTCCCCTCACCTGACCTCTCTGCTCAGGCCCCAGCTGCTCCCTGCCACCCGCCTCTCCCCTCCTTCCTTCCCAGAAAGGGTTGGCCCTTTCTCGGAACCACCCACAAACCTCCGGAAACCAGGCTTCTCTTCCAGGGAGAGTGCACTCACCCACTCAGGTCACTTGGGAAAGAAGAACTTGTGCTTGAGAAACCTTCAGGGACCCAGCCTGGGGCCTCCAAAAATCACAGTCAATGGCAGGCCTGCCTTAGTCTGGACACCACTCAACATTCACGTGCATTGTCTGCAAAACCGGTGGGAACACAGGGACATCAGGATCTGTCCTAGGACCATTGCCTGATGGGCAGTCCAGGAAACTGAGCCTCAGAGAGGCAAAGTGGCCCCCCAGGATACACAGCTCAAATGTGGCAAAACCTAGGTGCCAAGCCCAGATTTCTGCCACAGCTCCAGCTGGTCAAACCCCAGCTCTGTCACTGCAAGCTGGGTGAGCTTGGACAAGTCCCATAACATTTGCAAGCCTCTTCTAGCACAGGACTGGTATAACGCTTCCTTGTGGTGACACAAGTCCATCTAGAAAAAGCTGCCCCATCCTGCATCTGTCTCTGACTCTCCCCTCCTAACAGACCTCAGGCCTGGCTGTGTTCTTCAGAAAGGGCAACCCCTTACCCAAGAGCGTCCTGGACCTTGCCCGGCCATCCCAGCCACCCCCCTGCCCCCCTTCCAGGAAGTCTCAGCCTGGCCTCAGGCTAATGTTAATAATGAGTGACCAGTGAGCATTCTCTTTACTTTATTCACTCTCTCTCACCCCAAAGTCAGGCCATCCATTTTTCTGCTCTGCTTTGGAAGCCTCTCCACAAATCCACTTTCAGGAGGGAACGTGATTCAGCAAAAAAAAATTTTTTTTAAAAGCTAATGAAAACATGCAGAGACCTGGTTCCAGCTGTGCCACCAACTGGCTGTGTGACTGGAGACACCATTTGTCCATCTCCAGCTTCAGTTTCTCCATCTGTAAAATGGGAAGATTGAGCTAGCTGCATCACCAGGGTCCTCCAGCTGGGGGCGACTCCTCCCTGCTGCATGAGAGGAACTTCTGCAAGGGCGTCACCCCATCTGCCCTGGGGACAACCGCCTGGGAGGAATTTACAGTCAAAGAGCTTAGCATCACTCACACTAGGGCCGGTGGGCACCCTTGTGCATGTCCCCTCTCTTCTATGGAATCAGGTTCGGCCACTCACCTCTTAAAAAAACAATACACACAAATGTTGATAGAAAGGCAGGTGGCTTTCCATCAGAACGCTGGCAATCCTGGGAGATGGTGGACTCGGTGTCCCCCCAAAACTATCTCTGAAGATTCTGCTCAGCCATGAAAGTTTTTTGGTTTTTGTTTTTTTTTTTTTTGTCTTTTTGCCTTTTACGTAGAGCCGCACCTGCGGCATATGGAGGTTCCCAGGCTAGGGGTCTAACAGGAGCTGTAGCTGCCGGCCTTCGCCACAGCCACAGCAACGCGGGATCCGAGCCGCGTCTGCAACCTACACCACAGCTCACTGCAATGCTGGGTCGTTAACCCACTGAGCAAGGCCAGGGATCGAACCCGCAACCTCATGGTTCTTAGTCGGATTCGTTAACCACTGAGCCACGAAGGGAACTCCAGCCATGAAAGTTTTTAAAGGGAAAAGGGAAGTGACCTCAGTTAATCCTTGAGTTGGGGGTCAGAGTCATTGTCATCCCGCACTGTGTGCAGGCTTGTAGATGTCTTGTGACTTTCTTTTTTCTTTAGATGCTATTGTGAACTGGAGTTTGGCACTTGCCGTCTGCCTCTACATGGATTAAACTAAACTGTGAGCCACTGCCAACCCGAAGCACCAGCCCCCCTCCACCCCGAGCAGAGCTCAGGCTGGAAACTGGGAGTGAAACACTCTGTGCTCTGGGAAAACTGGAAGAACAGGTCTTCAGAGTTAGATATTTTAGGAGAAAACTTCTTGCATCTCCTCATATTAGAAAAACACTAAAACCCTTCATGGTGCTGTCTGTTCCTCGTGACTAGCAGTAACCTTCTGTTACAGCAAACTTCTGCAAAATGTGTGCATAGCTGAATCATGAACTTCTCCCTTATCACTTATATCTTTCCTTTCCTTTCTCTGCTTTTTAGGGCCGCATCTGCGGCATGTGGTGGTTCCCAGGCTAGGGGTCTAATCAGAGCTACTGCTGCCGGCCACAGCCACAGCAATGTGGGATCTGAGCTGCGTCTGCAACCTATACCACAGCTCACGGCAACTCCAGACCCTTAACCCACTGAGTGAGGCCACGGATCGAATCCACTGAGCGAGGCCAGGGATCAAACCCGCAACCTCATGGTTCCTAGTCAGATTCATTTCCATTGCACCACTTATATCTTGATATTTCCCCTTTTCTCTGTGGGGCAGCATTTCAGAGCTATCTGAAATACTGCCTCCTGGGCTGTAGTTAAGCGGACAAAACAAAAGATGTCACAGTCATCTGTGAGTGCAGTCACTCCCAAGAGAGGGCCATCGAGCCCTGAGGAAACTCAGGAAAGAAACAGAGAAGACGGGCCCACAGCTGAGGTGCATATCAAAGGGGTGATTCCAAAAAGCCCAGACCTTCACATCTTCCATAGAAATAGGTTTTCTCTAAATCTTTTTCTGTAAATCTTTTTGTTTCTGTTACCGTGGCTTTGTTGTGAAAACTCATGCATCCTAGGGCCCCTCCTTGCCTCCTTGGAGTGGCTTCTCAGACCTACCTGAGATGCTGTGTCCCTGGCTTAAGTCCTAATTTTGCCCCAGATAAAACTTAACTGTCAACTTTCAAGTTGTACTTTTTTTTTTAAGTCTACTCTGTCTTGTTCAGTTTGTTCAGACATCGCTGAAGGGGAAGCTGAGGAAGTGACCCGGTCATTGGTTAGTTACTTACTCTTCATTTCTACTTCTTTGGTCCATGGGGACACAGACAAGTTTAGGCAGAGTATTGTGTGATCGAAGGACTCAAAAGGTGTGCTTGGACCAGAGATGAGTAGAGGCGGGGTCTCCCGGTTTAAGATTGGTGACAGGACTGCTCTCTGGAGTTTGGCTGCTCCCTAGAAGAGGAAGAAGGATTCAGGAACGGCCTGTAAAGGCCCAGCCTGGGGGTTACACTTGTCACTTCTGCTCACAACTAAGCAGGAGCCAGTCACTGGGCCCCCCTCAACCGGTGCCCACAGGAAGTAGCCCACCGACTGCCACCCACACCCGCATTTCCCCAGGAGGGGCTCAGGGTGCGGCTGCCTGGTGATGAGAGAAGAGGGGACTGGGCAGGGGCCGCCTGGCCCCCCAGCTCTGAGCTCCAGCCAGACAGGCTCCGGGTGGGCGCTCTGCGGGCCTGGTGGGGAAGAGGATCCTCCAGGAGTGGCAGCTGGGGGCCCTCCCCCTGCCCTGCCCCTGAGCATCCTCAGGAGGGTGCTGTGCACGGGCCAGCTTCAGTGGGGACAAGCAGGAAAGGGAAGGCCATGTGGGCAGGCAGCCAGGATCCCAGATATGCGGTGGTCAGGATGGAGTAGGTGGGGAGGGCGCAGAGGGCGGGGCGTGAGCAGCCCCAGCCCCGCGCTCTCCCAATACGGCGGCGTGAGGGTCACCAAGCTCCGCCCCCAGGCCCGCCCTGACCTTGAAGCCCCTGCCCCGCCCCTCATCCCGGGTTTCTAAGGACTCTGCCAGCACCTGGCCCCAATGGCGCCCACTCGGAGCTGCTGCCCACCAGCCAGGTAGGACCCGCTCCTCCTGCCGGAGGGAGTACCTGCCCGAGGGAGTACCTGCCAGGGAGCAGCAGGTTGAGGTTTTTTGGCAGCGGGCGGGTTACTACTCCGACTCTACAGGTGAGACCGTACAGATCCGTCAAAGTTTTGTTTTGACCTTGCTGGCAAATTGCCCACTGGGGACTCCACCCAGCCGGCCGCTTCAGGAGAAAAGTGAGGACACAGCGGACAGCGACTCACACAGTCCTTCAGGGATGCAGGAGAAAAACCTGCCCTGCACCCCAGGCTGGGGCCCCCATTCCAGGAGGCTGATTAAACCCTCTTCCACCACTGGCACCCCTTGGGTCTGCCCCCAGGGCAGATCTGAGAAGCTTTCTCTACACCCCAGGCGCCCCCCCCACCCCCCGTTCCCCCTCACCACAGCTTGGTCAGCTGCCCCCAATACACATGGGTTCCCAAGCGCCAGGACCCAGTCGTCGTCCTCCCACCTTGGACCTCTGAGCCCAGCACAAGTCCAGCCTCAGCAAGATCAGGATGCTTGTGGAATGGAGATGGGTGAATTCACTGATAGCCACCTCAGACTAACATAATAAGAACATTTCCTCTTCTCTTTAATTTTAGGGGGTTCATTTTTTGTTTTTTGTTTTTGTTGTTTGTCTTTTTAGGACCACACCAATGGCATATGGAGGTTCCCAGGCTGGGGGTCTAATCAGAGCTGTAACCGCTGGCCTATGCCACAGCCACAGCAATGCTGGATCTGAGCCGCATCTGTGACCTACACCACAGCTCACGGCACCACCGGATTCTTAACCCACTGAGCGAGTCCAGGGATCGAACCCACAACCTCATGGTTCCTAGTCACTTTGGTTGCTGCTGTGCCATGACAGGAACTCCCTCGTCTTCTCTTTAATTTTTAAATAATTTTGTCCTAGTGGAAAAGATGTAAAATACAAAAAGAAAACTTAAGACAAAAGGGGAAAAAAACTCATAAACTTGCTATTGACATATTCGTATATTTCCTCCCAGGCTTTTCTCTATGTACAGCTTTTGTTTGTTTATAAAGCAAAATTGCAGGGATTGGGTATGATTTTGCTGCCTGGTTTTTGTACTCAAGGTCACATGTGCAAGCATTTTGGGGTGTTAATTCACATGTTCAGTAAACCCTTTAATGACGGCACCACATTCCTTTTTAATCACTCTGTAAGTTTATTTTATTTTGTTTTGTGTTGTCTTTTAAGGGCCACTCCATGGCACGTGGAAGTTCCCAGGCTATGGGTCCAATCGGAGCTATAGCCACGGGCCTACACCACAGCCATGGCAACGCTAGATCTGAGCCATGTTTGCAACCTACACCGCACCTTATGGGAAAGCCAGATCCTTAACCCACTGAGTGAAGCCAGGGATCAAATCTGCATCCTCATAGATACTAGTCAGTTTCATTACCGCTGAGCCACGTTGGGAACTCCTAATCAGCCCATAATTTAGATAGTTATTCCTCTAACAGGGACATTAAATAGCTGCTAATTTCAGGCCACGTGAACATGGCCACAGGGCCTCTTCCCAGGCAGGAGTCAAGGTCTTCCTGCCCAAGTGTGCTCAGGACAGATTCTCACTTGCCCTCCCTGCTCAGGGCCCTGGCTTTAGTAAGGCTTTGACACAGATGCCAGTGGTTTTCTAACAACTATGGCTGGCACCGTCTCAAGAGCAGGGCTAGGAATCAGCCCCCTCGGGACCCTCCCCCAGCAGCCCCTGGTCCTGCTCTCACCTCCAGCGAAAGAGGGGGCGGATCTCTTCCCAGCCTGAGCTCTCTCTGGAACCCTGGCTCTCTCTGTCCCTCCCACCCTCCAGCCAGGGCTGGCCAGGGCAGGCCTCGCACCCCTTGTCCGTGAAACATACCTGATGGTGACTTGGCTACCAGTCTGGAAAGGAACATACAATGGGGAGAGTGGCCTCTGTTGGGGAAGGGATACTCTCTCACTGTTCCTACAGGTCTGGGGACCCTGTCGGCCCCTGGGGTGAGGCTCATCCAGCCAGAATGGGGAGGCAGGAACCAGGCAGCTGCAAGTAACGTCGCTGTGGCTTCAAGCCCCGGAAGGTGGGGCTCCCTGTGTCAGCACCCCCTGCCACTCAGTCTCCCTGCCTCTCTGCACTTATGCTCACTGCCCCCTTCTCTCCTGATCAGCCAGCACCCTGCCAGCAGCACGCACTCCCTCCTGCCCGTTCCTGCCTCTGCTGGCTTCCCTTGGGGCCTGGGTGGCTGGTCTCCACAAACAGGTCTCCCGGTCCAGGCACCCCCTCCCCTGGTCACGTGGCTCAGGCCTGGGCGGGAGCAGCAGCCCTGAGTACAGTGATCTAGGGCAGCAGATGCCCTCAGGGCGGGGAGAGGGGGAGTGGGAGAGAGGCAATCACCATGGATGTAACAGGCGGAGGACCAGGGCCTCGGGGGCAGGCACTCGGGGCTGCCCGGGAGACACAGCCACCCGCTGCCCATGACCAAGCTCAGAGTAGCCCCTGTGCAGGCGAAACCCAGAGTGTGGAGCGGCGATGGGGGCAGGCCTAGGCGAATCCATGGCACCGGACACACATCAGCAAAGAGCTGCCAGCCACCTCTGGAGACAGCCGGGCCTGAGGGGAGGAGGAAAGGCAAAGAGAGAGATGCCACCACCGGACAAGATGCCGCCACGTGCCAGCCGCGGCAGGATGCCCCTGGGGATCCCTGCTCCTTGGGGGATGGAAGGTGGCGGGGGAGCTGCTGGGACTGGAGGGCAAAGGCAGGAAAACCTGCGTGGTCACCAGGAGCAGGGCTGTCAGCCAGCCCGCGGGCACCCCAGCTGCAGAGGCCACGCCCTCCCAGGCAGCCACGTCCAATAGGGCCTGGCCATCTGAGCCCACCGGGGGACATCTCTGAAGAAATGTCCACCATCAACTTCAGCCCAGCAGTTGGCCTGTGTGGCAGTCCCGCTTCTCCCTGCCTACTCTTGCTTTATCCCAAGATCACTGTCGAAAAATGGCCCTACCCGGTAAACTCTCTCTGAGTCTGCTTCCAGGGGACCAGTGTGGACCCTCCTGGGTGAGTGGCAGGGATGCTGCCGAGGTGGTTCCCAAGGAGGCTGGGCACGGTCAGCCTGGCAGCAGCCCTCCACCCACCCTCCTCCTCCACTGGGGCTCACCTGCTCCCCCTGGGGTGCCCTGTGTCCTTCTGCCGGCTGCTTCCCACCACCGTAGTCCTCATAGCCCACGAAGAGCACTGCAACCTCTCTGGGGTTGCCCCCTGGGAGCCCCGATCCTGCCTCAGCCTTAACTTCCTTCACAGGCAGGACCACTGTGCCCTGGGGAGCCTGGCCGGAGCACGTGAAGAATAGGTCCACTGGGTCCGAAGGTGACAGGTCAAAGGCAACTCGGGAGAGGCCACTAGGAGTTGCTAGCAGAACTTCGATTGAGAATGTGCTGGGTTGTCCCGCCTTGAGGATTTCTCACCCCTGAGACACAGAAGTGGGAGGACCAAAGACCCAGCTGCAGTGTCACTGGGAAACGCCACCCCCCATCCCATTTAATGAAGCCACAAAGAGCAGAAACCCCAACACATGACGTGCAGGGTCGCTGGGATGAATGCAGCGTGGCGCTGTGAGCGTCAGCTTGGGAAGCGCTGGAGTTTCCCGCCCCACTGAGGCTGCGAGGCTGTGGGGACACCGGGCTGGGGAGTGGATGGGTTTCCGAATGCGAGGAGTGTGGGCCAGCACAAGCTGTGGCCGCCCTCAAGGGTGTGGCTGTGACCAGCACACGTACACCCAAGTGCATGCCTCAGCAAAGTGCCGTAGACCTGGAAGCTTAAACAACAGACATTATTACTTCAGTCCTGGGAAGCCAGAGTCCAAAATCAGGGTGTCAGTAGGGCTGGTTCCAGGAAAGGCTCTGAACCTAGCTCCCTTCTTGGTTTAAAGAAGCCTGGCCTCTCCCTGCACCTGCGTCACCACGTGGTTCTCTCCCTCTGTGATATCTGTATCCACTCTCCTCTTCTCCCCCTCCTCCTCTTGCTCCTCCTCCTTCTTCTTCTTCCTCTTCTTCTGGTCTTTTTAGGGCCACACCTGCAGCATATGGAAGATCCCAGGCTAGGGGTCCAATCGGAGCTGCAGCTGCCAGTCTACACCACAGCTCATGGCAATGCTGGATCCTTTAACCCACTAAGAGAGGCCAGGGATCGAACCCAGGAGTCAAACCTATATCTTCATGGGTACTATTTGGGCTCCTTGCTGCTGATCCACGATGGGAGCTTCTTCTTCCTCTTCTTCTTCTTCTTCTCCTTCTCCTTCTCCTTCTCCTTCTCCTTC
>PVHT020000141.1:5885119-5897341 GCA_004024745.2 Catagonus wagneri
CCCCTTCCCCTTCCCCTTCCTCTTCTTCTTTTTGTCTTTTTAGGCATATGGAGGTTCCCAGGCTAGGGGTCTAATCAGAGTTGTAGCCACTGGCCTGCGCCAGAGCCACAGCAACATGAATCCAAGCCGGGTCTGCGACCTACACAACAGGTCACGGCAATACCAGATCCATAACCCATTGAGCGAGGCCAGGGATTGAACCTGCAACCTCATGGTTCCCAGTCAGATTCGTTTCTGCTAAGCCACCACGGGAACTCTCTCATCTCCTCTTCTTACAAGGACTCCAATCCTATTGGATCAGATCCCACTCCAGTGAACTTGTTCTATCCTAATTGCCTCTGTAAGGACCTTATGTTCAAATAAGCTCACACACTGAGGTGCCAGGGGCTAGGATCCCAGCATATGAATAGAGGGACACAGTTCAGCCCATAACATCAAGTCTTGGTGGATTTGTGCTGCCTCTCTGCACCAAGAAATGCTGGGCCTGGGGATGGCAGGAAGTCCACCAGAGGCTTTGGGTGCCTCTGCACAGGCTGCAGGCCACCGGGGCCACCAGCCACTGCTCCCCACTGCCACCCAGGAGGCAGCAGTAGGAAAGAGGGTGGCCCAGAGCCAGCCAGAACCCCAGCAACCCTGTCGTCAATCATCTGACAGCTCACTGCCTGTTCTGGGCTCTAAAATAACGCATCGATTTTGGAGCCAAGGCTAACTTTAGTTACCAGTGATGCTGCTAACATGGGAAAATAAGTCATCATCATTAGAAGTGAATCCAAATGAATGAGCTTGCCTGGGTCTCACTGGGATTTGGGCTGCTGCATTTTTTTTTTTTTAATCGTCATAGTTTGCTGACATAGTTCTTCCTAATCTGAAGCAGCATGAAAGAAGACTTTTACCCAACATGACACATTACCATTTGGGAAATATTAAGGCATTGATTATTCTGCTTATCTATTGCTGTTTTACAAACCATCCCAAGATTTAGTGGCTTAATGCAGCACATTTTATTATCTCTCACTACCTTGTGATCAGGAAGTGGGGCAGGGTGATCCTTCTGCTCCGAGTGACATGCCCAGGGTTGCTCCGCAGTCCCCGGCTGGCAGTGCAATAGTTCAGGATGTCCCAGGCAGGCCCTTCCCCTCACATCTTGGCCTCAGGACCGCCCCCCCCCCCCCGCAGGGCTTCCAGAGCTCTGTGTGGGGACCAGGGCTCAGGTGGCAAGTAATCCAAGAAGAGAGGCTGGGAGCCACGTCCAAGTCCAACGCCAGAGACGGGGAGAGCAACCTGGAGAGGAGCCAAGGGAACCAGCGGCTGGCATGTCAGGTTCCGGTCAGCAACAGGAGGACGTGAAGAGCAAAGGCGCCCAGCTGGCAGAGCAGCCGCAGACTCACCCACACTCACACCTGCTCACACGCATACTCTCACACACGCTCACCCATATTCACACTTGCCCACACATTCTCATATGCACACTGTCTCACTCACATCCGCTCATACACACTGTCATGCACACATGCACCTGCTCATACATGTGCTCTCCCTCATTTACACACTCACCCACACTCACACCTGCCCCCACACATGCCCTCATAGACGCCGCGGTGACACCCACCCACACACTCATATTCACACTCACACCGACTCACACCCTCACGTGCTCCCCCTCACTGGCACACTCACAGTCACACACTCACAGACACACACAGTCACATGCATATATCACACACTCACACCCACAGCCTCCCATACACGCAGTGTCACCCCGGCACTAAGCTGTGGCCCCCTCGAGGACAGTCACAAAGAACAAGTGAAGTGAATCGCCTCAGGAATCACTAGGGAGGTGTCCACAGGCCACAGCCTGGCCAGGCGAGCAGAAGGGAGCGCAGGTGACGGACATGAGGGTCGGGGGGAGCCGTGCTGATCCGACGCCAAGACCCCCTTTCTCCTCAAAGATTTGGCTTCACGATTCATGGACTCCACCCCAGGGGTGCAAAATGGCACCTACGGGGATGTGTGGCTAGCAAATCGTTTAGCCCTACAGTGGGTTTTCAATTAGTTATCATTTTTTAAAACTCAAGAGATACCATATGCAATCTAGATTTCCGGCTTCCCTTGAAATGCTGGAAGATAGGCGTTCCTGCTGTGGTACAGTAGGTTAAGAATCCAACTGCAGTGGCTTGCATCCCTGAGGAGGTGCGGGTTCGATCCCTGGTCCCGGAGCAGTGGGTTAAAGGATCCAGCGTTGCTGCAGGTGCAGCTGCAGCTCTGATTCAGTCCCTGGCCTGGGAACTTCCATATGCTGTGGGTGCAGCAAGAAAGAGAGAGAGAGAGAGAAAGAAAGAAGGAAGGAAGGAGGGAAGGAAGGAAGAGAGGGAGAGAGGGAGAAGGGAGGGAGAGGGAAGGAAGGGCGGAAAAGAAAAACCAGAGAACCTTGAAACCTGTGTGATGCCACCCTGAGTGCTGGGAGCCCCCAGACACAGGTCACACCAGCTGGCCTCAGGCCTAAGGTGAGAGCCTTTCCAGAACACACCCCCCCCATGCTGGAGTAGGGGACCTTCATGTCATAAAAGGGCAATCCTTAGAGATTACCTACCTCAGCCTCTATTTCCTGCCGGAAAGTCAAGCAGGAGAGGAGATGGTCCTGTCCGCAGACACAGGGGGGCAGAACCACTCAGCCTGGCCTCCTCTGGTGACACCAGGGTAGCACACATCTGACACATCTCCCCCGTCCTCAGCTTCCTTCTTCCATGGCCTCGCATTGCTCCTGCCCCTGGTGCATGCTAGCTGCGACCCCAAGCACTTGACCGTGGGAGAAAACACAGCCAGGTTCTCCAGATTCCACTGCCAAAGCAGAGCCCACAGCTCCAAAGGCTGGACAGTCTGGGATGGAGATTCTGCTCCCAGAGGGTGACTGTCCCCAGATCCCCAAATGGCCCCAGGACAAAGGTCTACCTAGGGGCCAGCCGATGCCAGGCTTCTCACACCGTCTGCGTCTCGGGGGCTCTGTCGTACCCCGACAGCCAGTATCCCTACTCCATGGGCGCCAGCCTCCTATCCCCACCTCTCCGTGCCCTCCTTGATAGCACCCAACTGCTCACACAGGCCTCATCCATGGCCAGGGTTCAGAGCAACCCAGACGACCCAGGCTCCACCTCCTAAGTGAACAAAAGAATTTCTAAACCCCACAGAGCAGTTCCCATTGTGGCTCAGCGGTAACGAACCCAACTAGTATCCATGAGGATGTGGCTTTGATCCCTGGCCCCGCTCAATCTGGCATTGCACAAGCTGTGGTATAGATCTCAGAGGCAGCTCCCATTTGACCCCGTAGCCTGGGAACTTCCATACGCTGTGGGTGCGGCCCTAAAAAGAGAAATAAAATATGGTAAAATAAACCCCACACAGAACAGGTGATATCAGGACACCTACCCTGAGCATTATTTCAAGGATGACAACACAGGCTGATGCCTAGCAGGTGCCTGGGAGATGACAGCTGCTGGCATGATTAACAGCAAGGAAAACTTCACATCCTCTCTTGACTAAATTTGGCCAACATGGTACAGTGGAAGAGATTCTTAATTCCACCATATGTCCTAATTGGAACCATAGCTTGAATCACCACCACTTGCCAGAAGAAAGAGGGAAAAACAAGCCAAAAAAAAAAAAGTTTTTTCTTGACTGCCTATGGATTGGAGCAGTTATCAGGCAAATGGTTTTTGTCTCAGAGATCATCCCACAACCCACGACCGATGAGAACAGGTCTGAATTCCAGGGAGAACTATGCGCTAAGGGTGATTTTGCGGGCACCATAGAGCACAAGGCTTCAAGAGGGCAAATCCTCAAGAAGCGGCTGCTGGCAGGTGGTGAAGGCGGGTCAGAGCTGAGCACACCCAGGTCCCTGCCTCCTGCAGCTCCGGGCTAAGGGGATGGGCAGACAGAGGGCACATCTACCTATGCGTCCCTCTCATGGGACCCCTAGCAGAATGCTCCAACAACACAGAGATTTAGGGGCCCCTGCAGCTGTGAGCTACCAGGGCTTGTCTTGTCAGACGTGGGGCTCATGGACCAGGAGCGTGCAGAGGGAGCTGAGACATGCAGTTACAGAGGGCAGGAAGCTCCGCTTCCACCGCTGCAGAGGGAGCTGCGAGTCAGGTGCTGGGAACCTTCGTGTCCATTAGAAAAAGGCCCTACACCATGGCTGCCGGGACGGCAGGGTTGGGGAGAGTGGATGGACAGGGAGTTTGGGGTTGGTAGCTGCAAACTATTACATTTAGAATGGATAAGCAATGAGGTCCTGCTGCACAGCACAGGGAACTATGTCTAATCTCTTGGGGTAAAACGTGATGGAAGAGAGGATGAAAAAAAAGAGTGTACATGTATGCATGACTGGGTCCCTTTGCTGCACCACAGAAATGGAAGGAACTTTGTAACTCAACCATACTTCAGTAAAAAGATTTTTTTTTTTTTTTGCTTTTTAGGGCCGCACCCGTTGCGTATGGAGGTTCCCAGGCTAGGGGTCGAATCAGAGCTGTAGCCGCCGGCCTACACCACAGCCACAGCAATGCCAGAACCAAGCTACGTCTGTGACATACACCACAGCTCACAGCAAAGCCCGATCCTCAACCCACTGAGCGAGGCCAGGGATCGAACTCGCAACCTCATCGTTCCTAGTCGGATTCGTTTCCTCTGAGCCACGACGGGAACTCCCACCCTGCTATCTTTTCATGGTCCCTCATAGGGGAGATTCAGGACAGGGCCCAAGGGAGACAACACTGCCAAGGTGACGGCATGTCTTGGAGATGTCTCAGAGGCCTGGAGTTAAGTGAACAAAGGATGGATCTTCCTGAAACTTCTCGATTAAAATCGTGGCTCCTGACTTCAGGCATAGACTCTTCTCCCTGTTCCTCCCTACTGAGTCCTTTGTGGACCCTGAGAATGTCATAGCAGACCAGATACCGAAGGAGGTCTCTGTAGCAAAGGTCAGAAGAAGGTGTTCTAGCTTAGGACTCCAGAACCAAGAAGCAGCACATGACAGGAAGTCTTGGCTCCCCCCACCCAACAGAAGAAAGAGGCCCAGACCCCACTACTTCCCAACCTCCAGCCCAGCAACAGAAGGCAGCCCAGGGGGGGCTCAGTCCTCCCCCAGATCCATCGCGCATCTCCATCACACACACATCATCAGGCAAGCCCAGCACCACCAGCCAAGACTGGTCAACTAGAGACCTGTCAGAAATAAGTGACAAGTGACAGTGCAAGTGTTCTTTTCTCTTCTGTGCCTGAGATTGCCTTTTCCACTGAGAGCTATCAAGACCGGTGGTAGGCAAGGCCAGCATGAGAGGTTACCGCAGGCAGCTTAGTCCAGAAAGCTCTCTGTCCTTCCTTGACCAGAAACACCTGGCTAGGTGAGTATGGGCCCAGTTATAGCAAGTGGACTGGTCTGGGAAGTCCTTTTGTCCTCTTGGGCCCAAGACTCTCCTCTCCTGTAAACCATGAGACTTACAGGAGACACTTGGCCATCCAGTGATGGCATGGCCGCCCCTCCCCACCAAAAGCCCCTGGGAAAACTCCCCCCCACCACCAGGCAGCACCAGCAGAGACCTGTGAAACGGTCAGGAACACAGTATCGATAAACCAGGCAGACAAAAGTAGTTGCACGAGGGCCCTGAAGTTTTTTTGGAACTACAACTGACACGAGTAGACAACAAGCTGCCTGCTAAAATAAAAGACTATATAGAACCCAGAGTCTCTGAGATAATAAAAAAAATACCGAGGCTACAGTAACAAAATTATCCATCATACCAAGAACCAAGAAAACCACAACTCGAATGAGAAAAGACAGTCAACTAATGCTGACGAAATAAAATTCATATTTTATGGGGAGACAAAAAATGTAAACATAAAATTTTTCTCTGCCCATGCAGGCTTCCTCCTCTTTAGTGTCTATGGTGCATCTACATTAACCAGACCTCCTTAGGAGATAACATTCCTTCTTAATCCTGTAAGGGGTCGTGATGACCTACTACTCGCCTTGCACATGCAGATCTGGGTTGTGTAAACTGTCGATACATCATCTGATGTATAGCCTTTTGTATAACTGTGCTTTTGAGGCAGAATACTAACTCAGGTCGTCAGTGTAGGAGCACGGGCTTCGCTGCATTCTTTGATATGGCTTTTGATTAACATTTGTGGCTTAAGGGCTCCAGGGAGCAACATCCCCATAGGCCTTGTTTACTATAGGGAGTGTACCTATGTCCAGATGGGCATTAATTCCTATCCCCCTCTGACTCCATCTACAGGAAGAAAAGGGCAAAGAAACCATGAAACTTACAGGACATTTCCACCCCTAGGACCTCTATTGGACAAGGACTGATACAGGTAACTGGGCAAGGCCAATGGGAGAAAACCACATCTTTCTAGACCCCATGTGGATACCTGCCCCCGTCTTTAAGGGACAAAAACCCCCAAAAGACAAATAGAGAAGGGGGCTCTTCTCCCTACTCTCAGCTGTCCTGGGAGCTATTTGCTTTCCTGTAATAAAGACTTTGCTTGCTTGCTGCCTGTGTGTTCGTGAAGATCATTCTTCGGCTGAATGAGCAAGAACCCAGATTCCAGGAACATCTTTCCAGCATCACTTTAACCTCTAATGGGCAAAGCAGCCCTTAGAACTTTCTGAAAAGCTATCCCCCAGGTTGTGATCCTCAGGCTGGCTTGAATAAAATTTTCTGTTTCTTTCTTAGAGCCACTATGAATTAGTTTTTCCATCAACATTTGCATGGTATGGTCAGCAAGATATCAGAGACGCCCACCCAAGGATACCTGGACTCTAACCCTGAGCCAGCTGGTACTAGTGTGGGCCCTTTAAGCCCCACCAGCTTCCCAGTACTCCCCGGGTGTTCTTCACCTGGTCCCCGGATCTCAGTGTTTTTAAGTGATCCTAAAAATTGTATTTTTTTTTTAAGACTTGGAGTCTTTAGGGGCACCAGTGCATTTCTTAGGCAGAGCCCTAGGGAGATCTGGGCACGCGGCCCAGGGAAACTGGGTTTTCATTAAATTTACTGTTAGGCTGGCGGGGATGGGTAGCAGCCCCCCAAATGGCAAAGAGACCCCTCATATCAAACAGACCCCATGAGGAACCTACAAGCCTGCGCAGGAAGATAGGCCGCCAGCCCCACCTGCGGCACCAACGGACGATCGAAGCCATACCTACCCGGAAAGCCCCCAAACGCCTACCCCCCGACCAATCACCTAGGGACACGTGGTACCTTGCCTAATTTGGCAAAGGCACTACCGGATCCAGACCCGGAACCAACAAGGCTTAAAAACCCCCGCGCTCCCCAACCCGGGCGCAACTTCCCTGACTCCATGCCTGAGAGTCACAGAACCTCGCCCGGGAGCCAAGTTCTCCAATAAATCATGATTGCTGCCTTTTGCATGTATCCTCTGCTCCTTTCTTTCTCCCCTCTTTCTGTGCTAAATGTTGCATCCACCGTCGTGAGAAACAGATGTTCGGAGATTTCAGGACTCAAAAAGGTGTTACTTTATTGGCCAAAGCTTTTAACCTGCGCAGGGGCGAACTCTCGGTGTGTCCTGAGACACAATGCTCACAGGAGCTGCAGATGAGAGTCACGCCTAACGCTTACAGCTAAGCCCTTTTATAGACGCAAGCAAGCTAGCATTTAACAGAAGCAGATGTAGCGGTTAGCGATTGCCTATTATTGGTGTGCGCGGGACTTTTGAATGTTGCAGGTTAGCGATTGGCCATTATTGGCGCGCGGGACTTTTGAATGTTGCAGACCTGAGGGGATGGGAAAATTCCTTAGATGGTAGTCTGCTATGACTTGGCCGGTTTTATCGGCCCTTCGTTGCGAAACATTGTCACCATCACAGTGTCTCGCAGTGAAGTCCGCACAGCAGTAAAAGACTTGCCCTCCTCTTAAGCCTCTTTCGGCTAACGTCCTGACTTCCTTGTTCTCCCAGGCACAGATTCTTTGTTATTATTATTCCTGGTTTCAACACTAAACAAATTTCTTACAGATTTGGTGCTGAAACCCGGGAGGAGGTACTAGCTCGCCACGGTTGGCTGTAGCTCCCTCCTCTCCCGGTCGACCCAGGGACGGCTATCCAGCCAAGCCGGTAAGGTGGGCACTCCTCCACCTCCGTCCAGGGGATCTCAAGTACCGCAAGAGACGTCTTGCAAGAAGGGATCTCACCTCCGAGTAAGGGACCAATAGGGTTCCCCACTCTGCCGTTCCTACCGCATGCTCACGCTCCTCCTCCTCCTTGCCGGACGAAGGACGCCTCGTCCTGCCGTAGAATGGGGAACAGCAAATCTAAACCAAATTCCCCATTCACCCCATTACAGTGCCTCTTAAAAAACTTCCGGCTGCTGGGACTTCGGGGTGAACTTCGCCGTAGTCGGCTGGTCCGCCTCTGCACGACGATCTGGCCTCAATACAAGCTAGATAATCAATCCCAATGGCCACCCGAAGGGTCCCTAGATTTTCAAGTTCTCAGAGATTTGGACAACTTTTGTCACCGACAAGGAAAGTGGGGAGAAATACCCTATGTAATGGCCTTTTTTGATCTCCGCTCCCGACCCGCCCTGTGCTCCTCATGCCCCCCAGCCCGGGGGCTCCTGGCCCGTCAAACACAAAGGGACGAACCTCCACCCAACCTTGCTCAGCCATCGCCCATCTCAGACCCTCTAGACGACCTGGCTAGGCCTCCTACCGCCCCTAGACCTCCCGACGGTCCATCCCCTTATGTTCCCCCTGCCCCTCCCATTGAGCCGCCTACGCTGCCTGTCACGTCGGGAACTCGAGCACACATCCATCCTCCCGGACCACACCCAGACACCGTTTTACCCACCCATGAACAGCCTCCAGCTGCCATCTTACCCTTACGGGAAGTGGCGGGAGCTGAAGGCGTGGTGCGCGTCCACGTACCCTTCTCCTTACAGGATCTCTCTGCCATCGAAAGGCGGATGGGTTCATTTTCTGCTGACCCCTCCCAATATGTTAAGGAATTTCAATACCTAGCCCAGGCCTATAATCTTACCCGGCATGACATACATGTAATCCTCACCTCTACCCTCACTCCTGAAGAGAGGAGACGCATCCAGGCGGCAGCTCGTGAACATGCAGATCAACTCCACCTAACCGACCAAACCGTGCCAGTTGGAGCGGAAGCCGTTCCAGCGGTGGATCCTAATTGGAACTACCAACAGGGGGGAAATGGCCACAGACGCCGGGACCAAATGGTCCAGTGCCTACTGGCTGGCATGCGGGCCACCTCCAACAAGTCAGTAAACTTTAACAAACTCCAGGAAATCATACAGGAACCCAATGAGAACCCTGCAGCCTTCCTCAGTCGCCTCACCGAGGCCCTCACTCAATATACCCGACTGGATCCAACCACTCCAGTGGGGGCTATTGTACTGGGTACCTATTTTATCTCACAATCGGCCCCTGATATCCAAAAAAAATTAAAAAGGGCCGAAGATGGGCCCCAGACCCCCATGGCTGACTTGGTAAAGATGGCCTTTAGAATCTTTAATGGCAGAGAGGAGGCCCAAGAACGGCAGAGGCAGGCCTGTCTCCAACAGAAGGTTCAAATGCAGACCCAGGCTCTGGTAGCTGCCCTGCGGCCAGCCACTTCAAAAGGCAGAGGGCCCAGGGGCCCACGGGTCCCTCCGGGTCCATGCTTCAAATGCGGCCAAGAAGGCCACTGGTCCCGTCAGTGTCCTCACCCAAAAAAGCCCACCAACCCCTGCCCACTATGCCAACAAAAAGGGCACTGGAAATCTGACTGTCCTACTGCAGGCGCAGGGGGCGACAGACTCGCAACGCCTCCACGTGGCGAGGCTTCTCCTTTACTGGAAGCCGCCTTCCAGCTGCTGGGCATGGAGGACAAAAACGGATGGAGCCCAGACTCAGTCACCCCAGTGACCCACGCTGAGCCCAGGATAACTCCTCAGGTAGCGGGTAAGTCCATTTCCTTCTTGTTGGACATGGGGGCTGCCCACTCTGTCCTGCCACAATTCTTCAGACCCACTCGACCATCCTCCATCTCAGTCATGGGTATCGATGGTACGCCCTCCATCCCCTTGTCTACCCCACCATTCACTTGCTGCCTGGATGGGTTCCACTTCTCCCACTCTTTCCTAATAATGCCCTCCTGTCCCTTACCCCTGCTGGGGCGTGACATCCTCCATAAATTAGGAGCTTCCATCCACCTGAACGCCTCCTCACACCCCTCCACCCAACTCCTCCTCACCATGGCTTCCGAGACCACATCCCCAAGGCTCCCCCCTATCCCTGACCTCCCTGTTAACCCCGAGGTCTGGGACACCTCCACTCCGAAAATAGGTACCCATCCTCATAAAGCTCAAAGACCCACACTCTTTTCCTCACGGGCCCAATACCCTATCTCTCGGACCCACCGGCTGGGGCTCAAACCTATTATTGATCGCCTATTGGATGTGGGCCTCCCGATCCCCGGTCACTCCCCCTGTAATACCCCTATCCAGCCAGTCAAAAAACCCAATGGCTCCTACCATCTAGTTCAAGACCTACGAATAATCAGTGAGGCCATAATACCCATCCACCCAGTTGCCCCCAACCCGTACACCATCCTCTCTTGGATCCTCACCATCCTAGACCTCAAAGATGCCTTCTTCCCTATACCCCTACACCCAGACTCCCAATTCCTCTTTGCCTTTACCTGGGAAAACCCGGTTACCTCCATGACATGCCAACTAACATGGACAGTTCTCCCCCAAGGGTTCCGAGACAGCCCCCACATATTTGGGCAGGCCCTGGCAAAGGACCTACTCAGCTGCCCCCTAGCGGGCCAAAGCAGTCTATTACAGTATGTAGACGATCTCCTCTGCGGAACCTCAAAAGGGAACCTAGAGAAGGACACAGTCCTTCTCCTTAAACATCTGGCAGACCTGGGCTACTGGGTTTCCCCAACCAAGGCACAAATATGTAAAACAGAGGTCACCTTCCTTGGAATAGCCCTCACACCCACTTCCAGGACCCTGACATCAGAACAGATACAGGCCCTAGAAAGCTTAGCCCTACCAACCGATGCAGATGAGATCCTTTCCTTCCTGGGACTAGTAGGATTTTTCAGACACTGGATTCCCAGTTTCGCCATCTTGGCTGCTCCTTTATACAAGGCCGCTAAGGAAACCCCCAGGGGTCCCCTTACCGAGCCCGGATTGGTAGAAAGGGGCTTCCATCAACTTGTCCACTCACTCATTACCCAACCTGTCCTCTCTCTCCCTGACACCTCACGACCCTTCCTACTGTACACGGAAGAAAGAATAGGAATTGCCACAGGTCTACTGGCACAGGCCTACGGCCCCAAGTTCCAAGCGGTCACCTTCTTCTCTAAACAGCTAGACCCTACCACCAGAGGATGGCAGCCCTGCCTGTGAGCCCTGGCTGCAGCAGCCATTTTGACCAGGGAGGCCCTCAAACTAACCCTACACTGCCCGCTGACTGTCTACTCACTTCATCGCCTCCCGAACCTCCTCTCCCATAAGGCCCTGGCTGACCTCTCCCCCACCCAGATACAGGGGTTCCATCTCCTCTTTATCGAGAACCCTGAGGTCTCCCTCCATCCCTGTCCAAAGCTTAACCCTGCCGCTCTCATCCCGCTACCTACCTCCCCTGACACCCCCACCCACTCCTGTTTGGTAGTGGTGGATCTTCTCTCTCAACCCCCTTCCAACCTGAAGGACAGACCCCTTACCTCCCCGGACCTGACCCTGTTCATCGACGGGAGCTCCCTGACAAATGCCCAAGGCCACAAATGAGCCGCATACGCCGTAGTCACCAACAACGAGGTTATTGAGACAGGTTGGATCGAGGCTTTCCCAACCTCCACCGAGGGAGCCTCGATAGTGGGAAACATCCTAATCCAGGACATCATTCCTTGATTTGGTCTACCCAGGCACATCCAATCCGACAACGGGCCAGTCTTCATCTCCTCCATCACTCAACAGGTCTCGCAGAGTCAAGGCATAATCTGGAAACTACACATACCCTACCACCCTCAGTCATCCGGTAAGGTAGAACGGGCCAATGTCACCTTTACGCTCCCTCTCCTCACTTCTTTCCTGGATCACCGACTGCTGGCTACAGAGAGTCCTCTCCTCCTACACCCCAATCAAGATATCCCTCTACACCTTCCTCCTCGTCTATTGACCCCTTTGCGCCC
>PVHT020000141.1:5898341-5935713 GCA_004024745.2 Catagonus wagneri
CCCCAATCAAGATATCCCTCTACACCTTCCTCCTCGTCTATTGACCCCTTTGCGCCCATGAAGCCCACACACCTCCTTCTCCTCCTCCTCCTTCACTACCCCCTACCTATAACCAACCCCCACTACCGCTGGCTGTTTTTCGTCAAGGAGGAAAGGAAAGAGGTAGGAACCAGGAGGCCCCTCTCAGATGTTATTGGAACCGCTGACTGCGATCCACCAGGATGCCAACGCCTCCTCTCGATCCAGGTACCTCCATTCAAGTGTGCCCCCACGGGCTCATCCAACCTGGCACTCTGCTTTACGTACTATCAGCAGCACACACCTGTCGGGACACCTGGGTACAGATGAGCAGCGGTTGCCCTTATAACTATTGCACCATGCATGTCACCAAACTAGACACAAAAAAATCAATTGAGAAGTAGCTATAGGCTCACATCCACTGGAAAGGGAATCTTCTTTATAAACATCCCAGATCCCTGGGACCCCAGATGGCAAGACGAGGTTGTCGCCAAAATCTACCAATGGCCCTTCCACTCCTACCCCTGCGGGACCCTCCGCATCTACTGGGCCTACATCTGGGTTACCCCCCAGATCCTACAGGACATGGCCAACCTCAGCCAGGACATACACCGCAACGAGAAAACCTTACATACCCAGACCCTACCTGCTGAACGCTTCTCATGGCTCAACCTGGTGAGGGAGGGTATCTCCCTCTTCAACCTGACTGGCTTCTCTAACCTCTCTGACTGCTTCCTCTGCGCCACCCTAGGACAATCCCCAGTCGTAGCTGTCCCCCATGGCCGCCCATTCCAGACAAATGGAACTATCTGGACCATCAAACCCCATCTCTCTGCACCTCTCCTGCTGGACCCCGAAAACCCGACCCCACCTTTTTGCTATTCGGATCCATATAAACAGTGCAACTCCTCACTTAAACCCAACACCTTCATCCCCATCCTCACTCCTCTTGGGGGGTACATATGGTGTAACAGGACCCTCACAAAAAACTTATCCTCCATAACCCCGGCCAAGCTCTGTCTCCCAGTCACTCTGGTACCCCAACTCACTCTCTACTCACCTGGGGAACTCACTACCCTAGCACTCCCCTCCAACCCACACCCACCCCGGGCCAAGAGATCAGTCTTTCTACCTATGGCAGTTGGATTGTCCCTGGCGGCCTCGCTCACTGCCGCCGGGCTAGGGACGTGGAGCCTTATCCACTCCGTTCAAGCCAAACAAGAACTCCAACAGGCAATTGAGGCCTCTGCATCATCCCTCTCCTCCCTACAGCGGCAAATCACCTCCCTAGCCCAAGTGACACTCCAGAACAGGAGGGCCCTTGACCTCCTAACAGCAGGAAAAGGGAGAACCTGCATGTTCTTACAGGAACAATGCTGCTACTATGTTAATGAGTCAGGGATAGTAGAGACAAACACCCAAAACCTCCACAAGCTAAAATCCATACCCCTATCTGGTCACTCCTCCCCCACGTCCGACCAGTCCTGGTGGCAGAACCCCATGTTTACATGGCTCCTACCCATAGTTACACCTGTAATATTCTGTGTAATCCTGATGTTTCTCCCCTGCCTCCTTCGGTTCCTCCGTGAGCAGATGAGAGAGGTAGCACGAGTGAAGACTGGACAGATGATGCTCCGACCCTACTCATGCAGCCCCTTCTCCGAAGATCCATACAACGACATACTGCCCTCAAGTCGCCCCCGGGGACCCTTCAGCCTCACCTCACCTGGGGGCAGCCGCGTCCTGCTCTCTGCCGGCCTCAATCCCAACCGATCCCTGACGACGCCCCTATGCCAGCAGGAAGTAGCCAGACCAGACTCGGCGCCCTATATCACCAAAAGGGTTGGAATGTTAGGCCGGCGGGGATGGGAGCGGCCCCCCAAATGGCAAAGAGACCCCTCATATCAAAAAGATCCCATGAGGGGAGTTCCCGTCGTGGTGCAGTGGTTAACGAATCCGACTAGGAACCATGAGGTTGCGGGTTCGATCCCTGCCCTTGCTCAGTGGGTTAATGATCCGGCGTTGCCGTGAGCTGTGGTGTAGGTTGCAGACGCGGCTCGGATCCTGCGTTGCTGTGGCTGCGGTTCAGGCCAGTGGCCACAGCTCCGATTAGACCCCTAGCCTGGGAACCTCCACATGCCGCGGGTGCGGCCATAAACCCGCGGCCATAAAATGACAAAAGGCAGAAAAAAAAAAAGATCCCATGAGGAACGGACAAGCCTGCGCAGGAAGATAGGCCGCCAGCCCCACCCGCGGCGCCAACGGACGATCGAAGCCACCCGGAAAGCCCCAAACACCCATCCTTGACCAATCACCTAGGGACACGGTGGTACCTTGCCTAATTTGTCAAAGGCACTACCCGGATCCAGACCCGGAACCAACAAGGCTTAAAAACCCCCATGCTCCCCAACCCGGGTGCGACTTCCCTGACTCCATGCCCGAGAGTCAGGGAACCTCACCCAGGAGCCAAATTCTCCAATAAATCATGATCGCCGCCTTTTGCAATGTATCCCTAGCTCCTTTCTTTCTCCCCTCTTTCCATGCTAAACAAATTTCTTACATTTACCTTAAACGTTTTTTGTCTTTTTATTTATTATTATTATTTTTTTGTCATTTTAAGGCTGCACCCGCTGCATGTGGAGGTTCCCAGGCCAGTGGCTGAATCGGAGCTATAGCTGCTGACCTACACCACAGCCACAGCAATGCCAGATCCAAACCATGTCCACAACCTACACCACAGCTCATGGCAACACTGGATCCTTAACCCACTGAGAAAGGCCAGGGATCGAACCCACATCCTCATGTATATTAGTCAGGTTTGTTAACCACTGAGCCACAATGGGAACTCCAAATTTACTTTAAATTTTTTTTTGTCTTTTTGCCTTTTTTATCTAGAGCTGCACCGCAGCATATGGAGGTTCCCAAGCTAGGGGTCTAACAGGAGCTGTAGCTGCCGGCCTTCACCACAGCCACAGCAACGCGGGATCCGAGCCGCATCTGCAACCTACACCACAGCTCACGGCAACGCCGGATCCTTAACCCACTGAGCAAGGCCAGGGATCAAACCCGCAACATCATGGTTCTTAGTCAGATTTGTTAACCACTGAGTCACGAAGGGAACTTCTACTTTAAATTTTTTTTAAAAAGTTGATATATGGTCTGAAGAAACCATCTGCTAGTGAAATGAGTGACTGAGTTATTCAGAGCCTGACAGGATTTTTTTTTTTTTTTTTGCCTTCTCCCCTAAGCTAAACGAGAGAAAGAAAAACATTCCAACATTAGTGAATGAGTATGTCAATTCTTTGATGTCAAGAGGTGGCCACACAATTCTTTGAGGAATATAAAGACCAGTCCTTGGAGTTCCCATCAAGGCTCAGCAGTAACAAACCCAACAAGTATCCATGAGGATGTGGGTTCAAACCCTGGCCTTGCTCAGTGGGGTAAGGATCTGGTGTTGCCATGAGCTGTGGTGTGTGTTGCAGATGGAGCTCTGATCCTGCATTGCTGTGGCTGTGGTGTCAGCTGGCAGCTTGAGCTCCAATTCCACCCCTGGCCTGGGAATTTCCATGTACTGCAGTGCGGCCCTAAAAAGCAAAAGAAGAAAGAAAAAGAAGAGAAAAGAAAAGAAAGATCAGTCCTTGTTTTACAAATCTAGTCTTTACAGGATATAAGTATGGATCCAGAAACAATTCAAAGTCCACCAATCATTTTTACCTCTCCCAAAACCTCCCCTATGAATCTCAAGAGGCTTTCAATTATTGAAAAAAAAAAATTCTATCATTAAGAGAGCAAAGTTCAGAGTTCCCATTGTAGCACAGCAGAAGCGAACTCAACTAGTATCCATGAGGACTCAGGTTCAATCCCTGGCCTCGCTCATTGGGTTAAGGACCTGGCATTGCTGTGAGCTGCCGTGTAGGTCACAGATGGAGCTCAGATCCTGCCTTGCTATGGCTGTGGTGTAGGCTGGTGGCTGTAGCTCCCATTTGACCTCTAGCCTGGGAACTCCCATATGCTTTGTGTGCGGCCCTGAAAAAGAGAGCAAAATCCCCCTAGGAGAACTGAGCATTTCTCCTCCTGTGCCTTTGAGATATAAATGTTCCACTTTGTCTCTAGGAACTCTTCCCTAGGCCATCTTTTTTAAATGCAAATTTCAGGAAGATAACTCTTAGAAGAAAGAACAGAAGGAGGACAGATAATTTGGAACTTGGCAAAAACAATTACAAATCTGAAGTGTCGGAGTTCCCGTCATGACTCAGTGGTTAACGAATCCGACTAGGAACCATGAGGTTGTGGGTTCGATCCCTGGCCTTGCTCGGTGGGTTAAGGATCCAACGTTGCCGTGAGCTGTGGTGTAGGTTGCAGACGCGGCTCAGATCCTGCGTTGCTGTGGCTGTGGTGTAGGCCGGCAGCTACAGCTCCAATTAGACCCCTAGCCTGGGAACCTCCACTTGCCGTGGGTGCAGCCCTGAAAAGACAAAATGACAAAGCAAAAAATGGTTTAACCATCTCAACAGGTGAATTTGATTTGTTCCATCTGCCAGAAATTCCAATTTTTGAATCCAACCTACTTTGTAACTGATGGGTTTTGTATTCTTGTACCTGATTCATGACTAAAATTCTGGGGTGGGAATTATGAGCTCTCTGTGTCTGTTTGTGTGTTTGTATGTATCTACATGTGTGTGTTGCCAATGTGTAGTACTGTCAAAATTAATTTGTAAAAGGGCTCTTTTTAATTGGCTTAAAGGAAATCAAGCACATATGTAAATACTCAGAAATACGAAACTAACCCAAATGAACTTAAGGATCATGTGATCTAGGATTAATTTTTAGTGAATGAAAACAAGGTTAAGTTTGTCAGTTTAATTAACACAAACATGTCTTTAGAGTCATCAACATTAAGTATAAATCTCTGTGCCCAGCTCTACTAGAAATAAAATAAGATCTTGCTCCTGTGACAAAATTTGTCAGCAAGAGAAATAACTTGGGATGATGAAAAATTTAAGTAAATTAAATATAACTGAGATAAGAGTTTTTAGGTGAGCTCTTTAGGAATAATTATGGCTTAATACAACCTACTTAGAGGGAAGTTTTGTAACCGAGCAGGATCATATGCGGCTCCTGGGCACAAGTTTTTCTGTATCCCCCATTTCTTGTTTTAGGAACTGGGCCTAATTCAGCTTCCATGACCTTCCTTGAGTTCCAAAGGGCAGGTTCAAACAGTTACTCATCAGAGAAGGGAGGGGACGCAGAGACCTTCCTGAGGAACAGTAAAAAAACAGTAGTGCAGGAGTTCCCGTCGGGGCTCAGCAGCTAACAAAGCCGACTAGGAACCAAGGGGATGCTGGCTTTTGTTCGATCCCTGGCCTCACTCTAGCGGGTTAAGGATCTGCTGTTGCCGTAAGCTGTGGTGTAGGTCACAGGTGTGGCTTGGATCTGGTGTTGCTGTGGCTGTGGCGTAGGCCGGCAACTGTAGCTCTGATTGGACCCCTAGCCTGGGAACCCCCATATGCTGCATGTGTGGCCCTAAAAAGACAAAAAAAAAGAAAAAAAGAAAGAAAGAAGAAAGAAAAAGAAAGAAAGAGAGAGAGAGAGAGAGAGAGAGAGAGAGAGAGAGAGGGAGAAAGAAAGGAAGGAAGGAAGGAAGGAAGGAAGGAAGGAAGGAAGGAAGGAAGAAAGAAAGAAAGAAAGAAAGAAAGAAAGAAAGAAAGAAAGAAAGAAAGAAAGAGAGAAAGAGAGAAAGAAAGAAACCACAGTGCAACTTTGGGGCAGGGTTCTGTTTCCTCCTCAAGAAATACGCATAACAAGGTCTTCGAGCTCTTCTACAGAACTAAAACCCCCAACAAAGTGAAAGCCAGAGAGGAGGAGCACCAAACAAGTCCTGAGGCCAATTTTGAAGAAGAATGAGAAAGTTTGCAACTACCCCAATCCTCATCAATGGCCCTAGTTTCTATTCCCAAACTATAAAAACACCTCTGAATCCCTCCCAAGGGAGAGCATATGGAAATTATCAGGCTAGGGATCAAATCAGAGCTATAAGTGCCAGCCTATGCCACAGCCACAGCAAGGCAGGATCCCAGCCGAGTTTATGACCTACACCACAGCTCAGAGCAATGCTGGAGCCTTAATCCACGGGGTCAGGGATCGAACTCAAATCCTCATGGATTCTAGTCAGGCTTTTTAACTGCTGAGCCACAAAGGGAACACCAAGTATTTTTTTCACAGTGACCTATGATCCTATTTGACAAGTGTTTTAAAAGATTTGTTGATATTTTTGAAAAACTTCCCAGATAAAATTCTAATTGAAGACCTTTTAACCTCTGATAAATTTGGCTTGCTTCAGAGAGCCCTGAAGCATCTCGAAAAGAGAAGTGTTATAGTGATTAGGATTACTTGGTAAGTTAAACTGCATGGGAAGCATTGTCAAGTGAGTGGTGATAAACTTCCTGATGTTATAGGTAAATGTCATTAACATAATTGTTTCAAAAATTATATGAAATTTCTAAAAGTTGAATATATCTTGATATAATATTATCAGCCATAATTCTAATTATCATCCTAGATGTTGTACGTTACAGCAATAACCCAGTTTATTTGTCACTTGCAAATAATTAAGTTTTTAACCTTGCTTTTTTTGTTTGTTTGTTTGTTTGTTTTTTAGGGGCCATAACTGAGCCATATGGAAGTATCCAGGCTAGGGGTCCTATCGGAGCTGCAGCTGCTGGCCTACACCACACACACAGCAACACGGAATCCAGAACTGCATCTGCACGTCTGTGCAACCTATACCACAGTTCTCAGTAACTCGAGGTCCTTAATCCTCTGAGCAGGGCCATGGATCAAACCCATATCCTCATGGATCCTAGTTGGGTTTGTAACCACTGAGCCACCACGTGAACTCCCTAACCTCCCTAACCTTGCCTTTTTAAATCTTTTCTTATTTATAGACAGCTATCGTTGTACTCAAGTGCTTTTGCAAAAATTCTTCATCTTGAAGAAGATTCATAGAAAGAATATTTTGATAGGTAGAGGCTTCTGATAACTTTCAGATCATATTGCTGAACTGGGTAAGAAATTAAAGAATTCTAATAGAAAATCTGACAGCCTTATCAGGGCTCTTTAACCCTTGTTTTCCAGGTATAAGAAAACCTTTCCCCTCAAGTTACTTATGGCTTACAGAAATTTGGTAAAGTATACCTTTGTGAGTAGAATCAAAACATTCATCTTTTCTGTCTACCTGATCCCTCCAGAAACTGGAACCTCTTAGGTTTCCAGTATCCTTATCAGGTGAATAAAGAAGAGCACTCCCTGAAAGGTGCAGAATTTTCAAGATATTTTGGAGACTCCAATAAGAGAGAAACTCATCCGAAGCTGAAAATATTACAGGCAGAATCTGTTGGAAAGCCCTTAGCATGGCTTTCCTGGCCTTGAGAGAACTTTTAAAAGTTCAATTTGAGATTTCTTATAAAAAGTTCCAGCACAATTTAGAAGAGCCTGCGAGATCAGTTATACTCATGTAAATAATTAGGCCAAGTTTACTGAAACAAGACTTATTTTGCAAACAAATTAGTATTAATTTGGTTATATTTGGCAGAAATTAGGGTAATTTTAGAGATAAAATTTTTTCCAGTGGATATTAAATTCTAGTGTTGTTAATTGAAGTCTGTATTTACTGCCTAAGTCTCATTTCCCAGATAGTTCCTTGTTGCTATGTTACATTATTATCAAGTTTGATTGAATTATTAATAGGACATTCTAAGTTTCTTTCTGAAGCTTACCCACAGTAATCTATTTGGGGATGAAGATCAGATGCTCCAGGACCTGCCACTAGGAGATTATTCACACCGGAAAAGACCTCAGATAAAGGACTATCTACAGCCATGTTGGAAGGGGCCGTAATAGGCCTTCTTTCTTGAATGGACTGCAACTCCTGTTTCTAACACCTGGCTTCTAAGACCAGCACTACCAGACCAGAACGAGAAGAGGACAAATCTAATGTACAGAGCTGACCCAAGATGTCAGACAAAGGCTGTATAATAATTACTTTGAGACTTGCTCATACCTTTGCTTATGAACCAAATGTACGTCTTTCTTCCTTGGGCTTAATCATATGCAAGTTTCAAAAATCAATCCAACTGCTGGTATTATGGCCAGTTACCTGTGTCCAGTATCCTAGGTTACTGTGGTGGATTTCTCCACTCCAAGGTTCTGATTGGCCCATAGAAAGTTTGCTTTAGAAGAAAGAAACTCTAGGAGTTCCTGTTGTGGCTTAGTGGGTTACAAATCTGAATAGAATTCCTGAGGATATGGATTCAATCCCTGGCCTTGATCAGTGGGTTAAGGATCCAGCATTACCACGAACTGTAGTGTAGGTCACAAACATGGCTCGGATCCTGAGTTGCAGTGGCTGTGGCACAGGCTCCCGGCTGCAGCTCTGGTTAGATCCATAGCCTGGGAACTTCCATACGACATGGGCACAGCCCTAAAAAAAAAATTTTAAAGGCCAAAAAGAAAAACCTCTAGAACCATGAAAACTATCACCAGTATCACTAAATGGGACCGCCTTAGCTGGGCAATTAATGACATATATTCTGAGCCTGGCCATAAATACTCCTTTTCTAACCACCACTAGATGTTAAATATTTGGTAGCTCCTAATGGGACCCAGTGGGTTTAGGAATAAGTTCACGGTCTTGGCTCTCCCCAGATTGGTTACAAAAGTGCACAATTGGTTTCCTGTGGGTTCAAAGTCACCTACAGATAGCCCGGGAAATAGTCCCTGTTGATCAGCTTTTAATGCAAGCATTTTGGGTATGATCAGTTTTCCAATCTCATAAGCAACTGGCCACAGTACTGTTTCCTCACTTATATTATTACTCATATAGAGGCTTTAACAAAATTTACTCAGCAAGCTTTGAATAACAGTACTCAAGCCATTAGCTTGCTCAGTTTAGAAGTCTCCATGATGAGAAAACTGGTCCTATAGAATCACATGGCCCTTAATATTCTAACTGCCTCCCAAGTCGGGGGACTTGTCTTATAATGCATACCGAATGTTGCGGTTTTTTTACCTGATGATTCTTCTAATGTAACTTGTCTTATGACACACATGAAGAATCAAATTTCTACTCTGAATGTTCCTCTTCCCGATTTAGGAGAAATACTAGCAAAATGGTTTAGTTTAGGAGGATCTTGGTTTAAACTTTCACAATGACATTGTTACTCTTATTGGCAATTTTTATTATAGATTGTGTTATTTATAAAATGATAGCTTCTTCTTTGTTTTTTAGGGCCACACCCATGGCACATGGAGGTTCCCAGGCTAGGGGTCTAATCAGAACTCCAGCTGCCAGCCTATACCACAGCCAGGCAACTCAGGATCCAAGCTGCATCTGCAACCTACACCACAGCTAACAGCAAAGCCAGATCCTTAACCCACTGAGCGAAGCTAGAGATTGAACCCACAATCTCATGATTCCTAGTCAGTTTCATTTCCCCTGCACCATTATGGGAACTCCCAAGTGATAGCTTCTTGCCTTTTGTGCTATGTATCACCTACTTCTAATAAGATACTGATATCTAAACAACTTGAAACTATTATCACATCTATAGTTCTCAATAAGTTAATGAGTATGGGCAATGCACAACACAAGGCAAAACTGGCATAAGTCCTATTGGACAACTTGTAACTGACTATTAGTCTTCACCAGACATCCTACTGGTACAATCCACTAAGAGGAAAGAAAGAACAATGCTATAAACACCCAACATAGAGAAATAATGGACCCAAGGCAGGTAAGCAACCACCCTGACATTGAGAGACCAAATGTTTGATCATCAAATGCTTTCTATTGAAATATTAATGATCAAAATGGGAAAATTGATGAGGTGAAATATATATTTTATGGCAAGGCAAGAAAAATGTAAACATAAAATATTTCTCTGCCCATTTAGACCCCCACACACACCTTTATTGTGTATTGTGCATCTGCATTAACCAGACCTCCTTAGGAGATAACACTCCTTCTTAACTTTGTAAGAGATCACAGTGACCAACTACTTGGCTCTGTATGTGTAGATCTGGGTTGCATAAACTGTCAATATGTCATTTAATGTTTAACTCTTTGTTTCAAAAACATATATAACTGCTATGACCTCTAAGGTGTAGAATGGTCCTCAGAGCTTTCTGAAAAATTATCTCTCAGGTCATAATATTCAGATTGGCTAGAATAAAAATGTATATTTCTTTCTTAGATTGATTATTAACTATTGTTTTGTCAATAACACCAACACTGAGATGAACTGCTTGTTGAAATTATCTGATAAGGAATTTAAAATAGATATAATAAAAATGCTTTAACAAATTCTCCACAATGGGAGCTCCTGTTGTGGCACAGTAGAAACGAACCTGACTAGGATCCACGAGGTTGTGGGTTCAATCCCTAGCCTCACTCAGTGGGTTAAGGATCTGGCATTGTCATGAGTTGTGGTGTAGTTTGCAGACATGGCTTGGGTCTGGTATTGCTGTGGCTGTGGTGCAGGGTGGCAGTTACATCGCTGATGAGACCCCTTGCCTGGGAACCTCCATATGCTGTGATGGGCACTAAAAACACCAAAAAAAAAATCTCCACAATGAATTATCTTGCAACAAATGAAAAAATAGACAATCTGAGCCCCAAAAACAAAAATTATAAAAAGAACCAGGGGTTCCCATCATTAGGTTGGGGGTTCCCATCATTAGATTGTGGGTTCAACCCCTGGCCTCGCTCAGTGGGTTAAGGACTTGGTGTTGCCATGAGCTGTGGTGTAGGTTGCAGCATGACTCAGATCCCACATCACTGTGGCTGTGGTGTAAGCTGGCAGCTGGAGTTCCGATTAGACCACTAGCCTGGGAACCTCCATACACTGTGGTAAGGCACTAAAAACACCAAAAAAATGAAAAAAACAAATGTTAATTATAGAATTGAGAATTTAATAAATAAAAATCCTGCTGAATGGGCTCGATAATAGTATGAAGACTACAGCAAATAGAATTAGGTAGTGTTCTGCTTGAAGCAGAACCATAGAATTTACCTAGACTGGACAACAGAAAGAAAAGAGATAAATTTTTTTAAAGACAAATTTTTTAAATGAACGGACTGTTGTAGAACTGTAGGACAATAACAAAAAGCCGGTGTTTATACCATTGAAGTCTCTGATGGAGAGGAGGAAAAGAGTGGAGCTGAAAGAGCATTCAAAAATAATGGCTAAGGAGTTCCCATGGTGGCTCAGCAGTAACAAACCCGACTAGTATCCATGAGGATATGGGTTCCATCCCTGGCCTTGTTCAGTGGGTTAAGGGTCTGGCATTGCCATGAGCTGTGGTGTAGGCTGCAGACATAATTTGGATCTCATGTTGCTGTGGCTGTGGCTGTGACTTAGGCTGGCAGCTTCAGCTCTGATTCCACCCCTAGCCTGGGGATTTCCATATGCTATTGGTCTGGTCCTAAACAGACAAAAATAATAATAATAATTATGGCTAAAAACTTCTCCAATTTGACAAAAGAAACAAGCTTAAAAATCAAGAATCTGGAGTTCCTAGTGGCTCAGTGGTAACAAACCCAGCTACTATCCAGGAGGATATGGTTTCAATCCTTGGCCTCGCTCAGTGGGTTAAAGGATCCAGCATTGCCACCAGCTGTGGAGTAGGTCACAAATGTGGCTGAGATCTGGCATGTCTGTGGCTGTGGTGTAGGCTGGTAGCTGCAGCTCCAACTTGACCCCTAACCTGGGAATTTCCATATGCTGTGGGTGTGGCCCTAAAAAGACAAAAACAGTAACATAGCAATATTACTTTCTTTGTGTGTGTGTGTGTCCTTTTAGGGATGCACCCATAGCATATGGAGCTCCCAGACTAGGGGTCGAATCAAAGCTATAACTGCCAGGCTACACCACAGCCACAGCAACACCAGACCCGAGCCGCATCTGTGACCTACATACAGCTCATGCCAAAGCTGGATCCTTAACCCACTGAGTGATGCCAGGGATCCAACCTGTGTCCTCATGCATGCTAGTCAGATTCATTTCCACTGAGCCATGAACAGAACTCCTGCAATATTGCTTTCAATGTAAATGGTCTACTCTGATCAAAGGACAGAGATGGGGAAGGTAGATATTTAAAAAAAAAAATTTATATGCTACTTACAAGAAATTCTCAAATTAAATGACATATGTATATTGAGAATAAAAGCACAGAAAAAGACGTATCATACAAACATTATGTTTTTAAAGCAGAAGTGGCTATATTAATATCAGATAAAGTAAATTGATGAGAAAAAGAATTCCTGGAGACAGAGGAATATTAACATAATGATAAAATTATCAAACCACCAGGAAGATAAAACAATACTAAATGTGTATGCACCAAAAAATAGAGTCTCAAAATACGTGAAGCAAAAATTGATAGAGCTGAAAAAAGAAACAATAAGGCTAAAATTATAGTTAGGACATGAATATCCTCCTTTCCTTGTTGAACTGCTAAACAGAAAATCAGCAAGCATATAGAATGATTGCGAACAACACAATCAATAGGATCTGGTAAACATATGTAGAACACTCTACCCCTAAATAGCAGAATACACATTTTATAAGCTGCCACAGTATATGCACAAAGAAAGACTATAGCCTGGTCTATAAAGCAAATTTCAACAGGTTTAAAAGGATTAAAATCACAGAGAGTGAGTTTTTAGACCATAATCTCATCCACTAAAATTCAATAACAAAAACACAAGAGAGGGAGTTCCCTTTGTGGCTCAGTGGTTAACGAATCCAACTAAGAACCATGAGGTTGTGGGTTTGATCCCTGGCCTTGCTCAGTGGGTTAAGGATCCAGCATTGCCGTGAGCTGTGGTGTAGGTTGCAGACATGGCTCGGATCCCGCGTTGCTGTGGCTGTGGCAAAGACTGGCAGCTACAGCTCCTGTTAGATCCCTAGCCTGGGAACCTCCATATGCTGCAGGTGTGGCTCTACATAAAGGCAAAAAGACAAAAAAAAAAAAAGAGAATCTTTTATTTTTTGTCTTTTTCTTTGGTGGAGGGACACAACTACAGCATATAGAAGTTCCCAGGCTAGGAGTCAAATCAGCGATACAGCTGCTGGCCTGTGCCTTAGCCATGGCAATGCAGGATCCAAACCACATCTGCAACCTAAACCACAGCTCATGGCAATGCCACATCCTCATGGATCCTGGTCAGATTGATTTCTGCTGCGCCACAATAGGAATTCCGACAAAAGAATCTTTAGACATGGGGAAATTAAACTACATACATTAAAAAGTCCATGAGGAATTCCCATAGTGGCTCAGCAATTAGCGAACCTGATTAGTATCCATGAGGATGCAGGTTCCATCCCTGGCCTCACTCGTGGGTTAAGGATCTGGCATTGCTGTGAGCTATAGTGTAGGTCACAGACTCAGCTCGGATCACACGTGGCTGTGGCTGTGGCATAGGCCAGCAGCTACAGCTCTCATTGGACCCCTAGCCTGGGAACCTCCATATGCTGTGGGTGCAGCCCTAAAAAGACACACACAAAAAAATAAAATAAAATGAAAAAGTCCATGAGTCAAAGAGAAAGCCTCAAAGGCAAGTTAAAGATATATAGAACACAATAAAAATGGAAACACAACATTTGTGTGATGCAGCTAGAGCAGGGCTGAGAGGGAAATTTATAGCACAATTTATACTTGTATTTATTATTTAAAATTTACCTTACAAAGCAATAAACTAATCAATATTCTCAAATTAACAACTTGAGTTTCTACCTCAAGAAATTAGCAAAATAGAACAAAATTAATACAAAGTGAGTGATAGGAAGGAAAAAATAAAGATAGAGAAATTAAGAAAATTCAAAACAGAAAGAAAATGTAGAAAAATCAATAAGACAAAAATCTGTTCTTTAAAAATAATTAAATAGATAAATCTCTAGAAAGACTGAGAAAAATAAAAAGAAAGACACAAATCACCAAAGTCAGTAGAGATTCTACAGTCCTTAAAAAGGAAATAGGAGAGGAGTTCCCATCGTGGCGCAGCGGTTAACGAATCCGACTAGGAACCATGAGGTTGAGGATTCGATCCCTGGCCTCGCTCAGTGGGTTAAGGATCCGGCGTTGCCGTGAGCTATGGTGTAGGTTGCAGACACGGCTCGGATCCTGCGTTGCTGTGGCTGTGGCGAAGGCCGGCAGCTGCAGCTCCTGTTAGACCCCTAGCCTGGGAACCTCCCTATGCCGCGGGTGCAGCCCTGAAAAGACAAAAGCCAAAAAAAAAAAAAAAAAAAAAAAAAAAAAAAAAAAAAAAAAAAAAAAAAAAAAAAAAAAAAAAAAAAAAAAAAAAAGGAAATAGGAGAATACTATGAACAAGTTTACACTCATAAATTTGACAACAAGAAGAAACAAACTGGATCAACTATTGAAGATCATAAAGAATCAAAACTCAATCAAGATGTAGTAGACGTCTGAATAGGCCTCTAACCACCAAAGAAATTGAATTCATAATTTAAAAGCTCCCAAAAAAGAAATATTCAGGACCACATTGTTTCACTAGAGAATTCTGTCATTATCATTTAAAAGAATTAACATCAATTTTACACAATCTCTTCCATAAAACAGAAAAGAATACAATGATACCAAAGGCAAAGAGAAAACTACTGTTCAGTAGGTCTCATGGACTTAAATGCAAAAATCCTCAACATATTTAGAAGAAATCCAATAATGTATAATGAGAACTATACAATGGCTAAATGGGATTTATTCCAAGGATGCAGGATTGATTCAACATTTGAAAATCTATCGATGTAATTCACTGTATCAGCAAGCTAAAGAAAAAAATTGTTTTATCATATCGATTCATACAGAAAAAGCATTTAACAAAATCCAACACCTGTTCATAATTTTTTTTTTTTTGGTCTTTTATGGCCACACCTGCGACATATGGAGGTTCCCAGGCTAGGGGTTGAATCGGAGCTGTAGCTGCTGGCCTACACCAGAGCCACAGCAATGCCAGATCCGAGCCACGTCTGCGACCTACACCACAGCTCACGGCAACACCGGATCCTTAACCCATTGAGCAAGGCCAGGGATTGAACCCGCAACCTCATGGTTCCTAGTCAGATTCGTTTCCGCTGTGCCACGACAGGAACTCCTATAACATTTTTAAAGAAAATCTCACAGAACTAGGAATAGAGAGGAGTTATTTCAACGTGTTAAAGAACATCTGCCAAATAAAACCCTATAACATTTATACTTAATGGTAATAAAGCTAAATATTCCCCCCAAGAAGTTCCAGCCACTACAATAAGGCAAGAAAAATAAAGGCATATAAATTAGAAAGAAAAATATATCTATACTTGAAGATGACCTGATTATCTACATAGAAAATTCTCAAGGAATCTACAATTTTAAAAACTCCTGTAACTAATAACTGAGTTTGGTGAAGTCATAGTCAACATAAAAAAATCAATCACATTTGCAGAAGCAAATTTAAAACACAATACCATCTACAGCTGCTACAAAGAAAATGAAATGACTTAATACATACTTAGCAAAACATGTACTGGATCTCTATGATGAAAATTATAAAATGCTGATGAAAGCAATCAAAGAAGACTTAAACAAATGAAAATATATTCTATTTATTAGATATTCCATGGATTTGAAGACTCAAAATAGTAAAGATGTCAATTCTGCCTCAAAATGACTGATATATTCAGAGTTATTCCTACCAAAATCCCACCAAGGTTTTAGCGGACATAGACAAACATATTCTAAAATTCAGCACAGGAACCAGAATAGTAAAAAATCTCAGATAAGGAAAATTAAGTGGGGAGTTCCCATTGTGTCTCAGTGGTTAACAAACCCAACTAATATACATGAGGACTCAGGTTCAATCCCTGGCCTTGCTCAGGGGGTTAAAGATCCAGCGTTGCCATGAGCTGTGGTGTAGGTTGCAGACTTGGCTCAGATTCTGATTTGCTGTGGCTGTGATGGAGGCCAGCAGCTGCAGCTCCCATTTGACCCCTAGCCTAGGGACTTCCACACGACTTGGTTGCAACCCTAAAAAGACTAAAAAAAAAAAAAAATTCACCTACATTTATGGCTGCTTGTAAGTTCTGCCCACCCCACTCCCGCCAAGATAAGTGACAGGATGAGCAGACTTTTCCTCAGCTGGTGAGACGGACACTCACCCCTTCAGTAGAGCAGTTGGATAATGGACCACAGCCCGGAGCACACGTGCTCACTCACACACATATACATACTTACATACATACATACATACATACACACATGCACAGGCACATCTGGACAGGCCCTGCACCAGGGCCCTCGACCCCTCACCTGGTAGGGAAACAGGAACTCAGAGTCCCAGAGATCTGGGTTTGACCTCAGGTTCTGCTCCCAGTGACAAGCCATGGCCACTCTGAGCCCCAGCAGTCTCATCTATAAAATGCGGCTATGGCTTTCTTCCTGGGAGACCAGACATCTGTGAAGCAGGTAACATTCTCATTTCAGAGATGAGCAACTTGGAGCCTATCAGTGCTATTATTATTAAAAGATCACACGCACGCATGCAAGAAGTAGGGTCAAAAGTGGAGTGATGGAAAGTTTCCATTGTGGCTCAGCGCTAATGAACCTGACTAGTATACATGAAGATGCATGTTCGATCCCTGGCCTTGCTCAGTGGGTTAAGGATCTGGCATTGCCATGAGCTCTGGTGTAGGTTGCAGATGTGGCTCGGATTTCGCATTGCTGTGGCTGTGGCGTAGGCCGACAGCTCCAGTTCTTATTCAGCCCCTAGCTGGGGAACTTCTGTATGCTGTGGGTGTGGCTCTTAAAAAAATAAAAAGTGGAGGGATGGGGCGGATGTGGAGATGGGGAGGATCAGGGCCGGTAAGTATTGGTCTGAGTGCCTGCTCTGGCAGTTTGGTCTTTTGTGCTTCTTTCCCTCCACGTCTGGGTCATCTATAACCTCCTTGTGCATCCATGTGCATCAGAACACGCTTACTTGCATGCGTACACACTCAGCCTAGACTGAGTTCAAATCTGACCTTTTTTTCCTTTTGCTTTTTAGGGCCACACCCTCAGAATATGGAATTTCCCAGGCTAGGAATTGAATCGGAGCTGTAGCCACTGGCCTACATCACAGCCACATGGGATCCGAGCCATGTCTGCAAATTACACCACAGCTCACAGCAGCACCGGATTCTTAACCCCTCTGAGTGAGGCCAGGAATGGAACCCGTGTCCTCATGGATACTAGCCGGATTCATTTCTGCTGCGCCACAGTGGGAAGTCCCTCAAACCTGATCTTTGTTAAGCAAATGTTTTCATTTTTCAAAACATTCCACAGTGGGCAGAGTTCCCAAAGCTGTCAGGGAGGCTGAGAACTGAAGAGGGTCTGGGGTGGACCAGCAAGGCGGGGACAGAAGTAGGGGAATGATGGGGCCAGGGGACTCCCCGAGGTTCCACATTTTCCCCAACTGAGCCACCAGTCACCCTGTCCCTGGCACACTGTGGAAACAACGGCCCACTGTGGAGACCTCCAACACACCCCCACGGGACCTGTGGTGCTCTCTGTGCCCGGGGCTAGTCGGTGTGGGGAGTGAGGACAAGTGACACTGGAGGAAATACCAGGAGGACAGCTCGCCAGAAATCCCCACGCCTCGTGCACAGCAGACAGGGAACGGAGGTGCCTCCAGCAAAGCCACAGCATGGCAAGCACTCTTTCTAGAATTGAGTCCAATCCCTCCTACTGGGCACCTGCCAAGCCAGGCTCTGTACCCAACACGGGAAAACAGGAGGACAGAGACCCCCAGGTTGGGAGGGAGCTGACCTCAGGGGCTTCTGAATGCCAGAATCAGACCAAAATAATAGAAGCCCAAGCCACCCTGGTAAAATTGTCCTCAAGCGATTTGACTGAGGGATTGTGTTAAATGTCCCCAGGTGGGCAAGGTGCCCTTCTCCTCCTCTCATCGCCCCACCACCCTCTGACCTCCTTTAGAGGGACCTTGGGAAGGACTGATGCTGGGCTGTGCGGCTGGCCCAGCCACATCACTGCCTAGGAACACCCAGCGCCTCACATGCAGGCAGGAGACAGCTCCAGAGATAGGCTTGGAGAGCCGCCCTCGTCTATATGCTAATGAGCCCATGCAAGAATTACGGGGGTTAATTAAGCATCTCCGCCCTCCCTCCATTTTATCTGCCCTGGACACCGGGGCGAGGGGAGGCAATCGCTACCTCTGATCAAATTAGCTGTCCACGGGCTGATCCGGGCCTCTCCCCTCCATAAGGCGGAGAAACCAGCTCCCAGAGTTAATCGTGTTTATTTCACAAGGCACTGGGGATTTCAAAAATGATTAGGAATCAAACCCAGGAGCAACCAGCCCCTGAACCTTCTGCTCTCAACTTCCTCTATGCAAAGCGAGTGTTATCGCTGCATCCCGGCCACATGCTCCCCGCCTGGAGGGAGGTGACCAGTTACTGGGAAAATGACAGAAGGCAGCAGGCGAGTGAAGCTTGGGGGGCATTAGGCTTCCTCTTAACTCCTGGGCCCTAGATCTAGCACCCCTGCCCAAGACCATCAGAGACACTGTGGTTTCTTTTATGTTTCTGCCCCAGGTAAGTGATTCAAATTCTCTGAGCCTCGAGTTCGTTACTTATTAAATGAAAATACAGCAGAGTAAGAGCAGGACACTCTTTGGGCAGCACAGATGGCCTGTGTACCAGGCACCAGGCCATAATGGGCATTTTGTCAACTTTATCCCTTTCCTTCCATTTCTCCTACTGAACCCTGGTCTTGAGCTCCTGTCACTCCCACCATCAGAGTCCAGATCAAAGCTCCTCCCACCAAACACCTCCCTGATAACTCAGAGTAATTTGGCCACAGCCTGAAATATGGTGGAGAGTGTGCCTCCGTAAATATCTGTAGAACAAATGAGTTGGAAGAGGAGGCGTGATCAAGGTGTTGGAGTGGAAAGATCTTCAGCCCACCTCCTCCCAAGGGCACAGCCAAATCACAACTGTTTATGAGCAACTATTCATGAGACCAACCTGGAGACTAGCAGAAAAGATCTTCCATAACTGAAAATAAAAAGGAACCACAATGAGATGCATAAGAAGGATGGAGATAGGATATAGTCAAGACCCATGTCCCCAGATCGGTGACACACAACCAGGATGACAATTACAATCACAGAGGTTCTCCCCAAGGAGCAAGTGTTCTGAGCCCCACTTTGGGCTCCCCAGGCCAGGAGTCCCTGCACGGGAAGATGAGTCCCCAGAGCATCTGGCTTTGAAGGCCCGCCCATAGGGCTCACACCGAGGAGACCCTACTCTTCTCTGCAGGAAATGGAGACTCTGCTCTTAAAGGGTGCACACAAAACCTCACCTGCTCCAGGGCCCAGTGAAGAAGCAGTCATTTGAAAAGAACCTGAGTCAGACCCACCTGCTGAAGTTGGAGAGTCTCCTTGGGAGGCAGGAGGTAAGTGGAGTTCACCTTTGGGACAGAGATGCAGGTGGGAGCCCTCTGAGGAGTTCGTTCTACCACGAGAACACTGGGGCTAAGTGCCTTTGCAGACACCCATGTGCACAGTTCTTCCTCTAGCTGTTCAGCTAGGACCCAGAGCTGCTCTGGGACCCAGCACTGTCCACCAGCTGGTCAGCAACAGACCCCAGGGCTCCTCCAAGGGCCATCCCACCAGCAACTCTGGAACCCAACCCTCACCCCCAACCAGAAGGCTGGCACTAGCCCCAAGACCCCCTAACAATAAATCTAAACAAAGAGATGAAAGACCTGTACTTGGAAGACTATAAGACATTAATGAAAGAAACTGAAGACAACATAAATAAAAAGATATACCATGATTGTGGAATGGAAGAATTAATATTGTTAAAATGACCATACTACACAAGGAAGTCCACAGCTTTGTTGCAATCCCTTACAAAATGCCAATGACATTTTTCACAGAACTAGTATAAATAATTCTAAAATCTGTATGGAAACATGAAGGGCCCCAAATAGCCAAAGTAATTCTTGAGAAAGAACAGAGCTGGTGGAGTTTCCATCATGGCTCAGCAACAACGAATCCAGCTAGGATCCATGAGGGCATGGGTTCAATCCCTTGCCTTGCTCAGTGGGTTAAGGATCCAGTGTTGCCACTTGCTGTGGTGTAGATTGCAGATGCAGCTTGGATATGGCGTTGCTGTGGGTATGGTGTAGGCCAGCAGCTACAGCTACGTTTGGACCCCTTGCCTGGAAACTTATATATGCCACATGCAAGACCCTAAAAAAAAAAAAAAAAAACCAGCACTGGAGGAATCATGCTCCCTAACTTCAGACTTATACTACAAAGCTAAATATAAAATGGTACCAGTACAAAAACAGACACATGGATCAGTGGAACAGAATAGAGAGCACGGAAATAAACCCACCCACATATGGTCAATTAATCTATGACAAAGGCAACAAGAATACACAATGGGGAAAAGGCAGCCTCTTCAATAAATGCTGTTGGGAAAACTGGACAACTACATGCAAAAGAATCACACTGAACTATCTTCTCACACCATATATAAAAACAAACTCAAAATGGATTAAAGGCTTAACTGTAAGACCTGAAACCATTAAATCTCTAGAAGAAGATACCAGCAGTACACTCTTTGACACTGGTCTCAGCAATGTTTTTTTGGATCGCTCCTCAAGTAAGGGAAACAAAAGCAAAAATAAACAAACAGATATACGTCAAACTAAAAAGGTTTTGCACACTGAAGGAAACTATCAAAAAAACAAAAAGGCAGCCTACTGAATGGGAAGAGATATTTGCAAATGATGTATCTGGTAAGGGATTAAAATACAAAATATACAAAGAACTCAGGGAGTTCCCATCATGGCTCAGCAGTTAACAAACCTGACTAGGATCCATGAGGTTGCGTGTTTGATCCTTGGCCTCGCTCAGTGGGTTAAGGATCCAGCATTGCCGTGAGCTGTAGTGTAGGCTGGCAGCTGTAGCTCTGATTGGACTCCTAGCCTGAAAACCTCCATAGGCTTCAAGTGAGCCCCTAAAAAGCCAAAAAAAAAAAAAAAAAAAAGCCATACAACTCACTATCAAAAAATAAATAGCCCAATAAAAACCTGGCAGAGGACCTGAACGTACATTTTTCCTAAGAAGGCATACAGATGGTAAACGGGCATGTGAAAAGATGAGTTACTAATTATCAGGGAAATGCAAATCAAAACCACAATGAGCTATCACCTCACATCTGTCAGAATGGTAATTATCAAAAAGATAACAAGTGTTGGCAAGGACCTGGAGAAAAGGGAACCCATGTGCACAGTCGTTGGAATGCGAATTGGTGCAGCCACTATGGAAAACAATATGAAGTTCCTCAAAACTAAAAATACAACTCTCATGCAATACAGAAATTCCATTCTAGGTATTTCTCCAAAGAAAACAAAAAGATTAATTCAAGAAGATATTTACCCTTAAGTTCACTGCAACATTATTTACAATAGCCAAAATAAGAGAAAGTAATCTAATCCATCAACTGATGAATGGATAAAGAATATGTGAGACACACATACACACACACACACAATAGAATATTAGCCATGAAAAAGAGTGAAATCTTGCCTTTTGCAACTACATAGATGGACTTAGAGGGTATCGCCTTAAGTGTAGTAAATCAGTCTGAGAAAGATAAATACTGCATGATCTCACTTATATTGGAATCTAAAAAACAAAACAAATAATCAAAACAGAAAGATTCCTAGATACAGAAAACAAACAGGTGGTTGCTGTGGCGGTGGGGGTGGGGCAAAAAGTAAAAAATGGTAATTAAGTGAGGTAATGAATGCTAATTAGCGTGATTGTGGCAATCATTCTACAATGCATATCTATATGAAACCATCATGTTGTACACCTTATATGTGTACAATTTTTGTCAATTAATACCTCAGTAAAGCTGAGATTTTGTTTGTTGTTTGTTTGTTTGTTTGTTTGTTTAATGGGCTAAAGGGGCTTAGAGATCAGTCAAAAGATGTAAGGACCCACTGAATGCCCTTGACAGACACAAGTCACCACACTTCCCTGCCAGGGTCAAGGCTGATCTCAGAGGCCAACTGGTCAGAGTTCACATCTGAGATGAGGCCCACCAGTCAATCCCACTGTAGCCATTTATAAATGCATCCTCAGGGAGAGGCAGCTAGTTAGTGACAGCGATGAGAGCAGATAGAACATGGACCCCTGACACTCTTCAACCCCCAGAATGAGTTCATCTGAGTCCATCTGAGTCAGCCGCATGTCCCCGGATAGAGTAGCTGTGAGAAGCAGCAATGAGCCTTGCCCCATACAGAGGCTGGCTCAGGGCATGTGGTAAGCAGAAATCTCACATGACCCCCAATATTTCCACCTCCAAGGGTACATGCCCTGTGAATAGAATGTGGGTCACTTCTATGATTAGGTTATGTTACTTGGCATAGCTAACTTGAAGATTGAGATTATCCAGGTGTGCCTAATCTAATCACATGAGCCCTTTAAAAGCAGAGATTTTTCTCCAGCTGGTGGCAGAATAGGAAGTCAGATTCCAAGCATGAGAAGGATATAATGCACCTTTACTGGCTTGAATGTAGAGGAGATCACATGACAAAGGCTGCAAGTGGCTTTCGGGAGCCAAGAGCAGCTGAAACAGCTGACACCAGCAAAGACAAAGGGAACTCAGTCCTACAACAATAAGGAACTGAATTCCACTAACAAAATGAATAAATGAGCAAAGACCCTAAACAGATGCTTTGCCAAAGAACAAATTCAAATCGCAAAAGATACGTGAAATAGGTATTCAGCATCGCTAATCTTCAGGTAAATGTAAATCAAAACCACCATGAGCTATCAGCTCACATGAGTTAGCATGGCTGTTATCAAAAAGATAAAAGTAAATGTTAGCAAAGATGTGGCGAAAAGGGAACACTTGTGCACCGTTGATGGGAATGTAAATTAATATGGCCACTATGGAAAATAGTACGGAACTGCCATAGCACAGCCATATGACCCAGCAATCTCACTTCTGTGTACACATCCAAAGACATTGAAATCAGGATTTTGAAGAGCTTTTTACCCCCACATTCACTGCAGCTTTCTTAACAGATAGACAAGAAATGGAAACAACCTGATGCCCTTTAACAGACAAAGATGCAGTACATGCATAAAATGGAATATTATTCAGCCTTAAAAAAGAAGGAAATCTTGCCTTTTGTTACAACATGGATCTGCCTGAAGGATATTTTTCCAAGTGAAATAATCCAGACACGTGAAGACAAATACTGCGTGATTTCATGTATATGTGGGAATAAAAAATAGTCAAACTCAGAAAAGCAGAAAGTAGAATGGTGGTTGCCAAGGGCTAGGGGCTGGGGGAAATGGGGAGATACTGGTCAAAGGGTATAAAATTTAAGTCTTTCAGGATGAATTAGTTTTGGATATTTAATGTACAGCATGGTGACCTTAGCTGATAATACTGTATTGCATGCTTGAAATTTGCTAAAAGGATGGATCTTTAATTAAATCTAACCCCCTCCCCACACATACACACACACCTACACAAATGATAACCATATGAGGTGATGGATATGTAAACCTGACTGTGGTGATCATTTAACTCTGTATACAGTTAAAAATATAATTTGCTAATAAATAATATAGATAATATATAATAACTATATATAGCTATTATTTAACTATATTTTATTATATATTAACTGTATGTTACATATAAATCATTTAACTATGCATATAGTTATTATATATTAACAATATATATGAAAAATCACATTGGATACCTTAAATATATATAATTTTTATGTCAAAACAATAAGCAAGAAAGCAGATTTTTTCCCAGAACCCCAAGAAGAAAACACAGCCTGGCCAAGACTCATTTTGCCCTGAGCCAGGACCCTAGCCACAGCCTGCATGCATGCTGCACTTCTGACTTACAGAACTGTGAGCTAGTAAAGCTGTAACATCTGTGGTCCTTTGTTCTCAGCACAGTAGACCACTACAGGGAACATGTGCACTTCATTCTTAAATGTGAACTGACAATCAGCAGTCACCAAATATTTGAGGCAGTCCTCCCCCACAGAAACAGTGAAACCAAACGGGGGGAAAAAAGGAAGGAAAAAAAATTTAAATTGGTAAGATACTGTAGATCCAGCACAAGAATAGAGTTCTGTGGGGAAAGTAACAGACACATGAGGAACTCTTGAAAATTAAAATTATGATGACTAAAATAAGTAGAGCAAAAAGACAGAGTAGAACAAAGAGAAATGGAAAAGAGAAATGGTAAGAAACTTAAAGGATCAATCCAGAAAATCCGCAATCTTACTATGTGTGATCCCAAAATAGAGAATTAAAAAAAAAAAATAGGAAAGGAAAATCATTGATGAAAGTGTAGTAAAAATTTCCCAGGTTGCCTTAGTCCACTTGGGCTCCTATAACAAAATTGCCATAAACTGGGAAGCTTATAAACAACAAACATTTCTTCCTTACCGCCTGAAGGCTGGGAAGTCCAAGATCATGGCACTGGCAGGTGCAGTGCCCGAGAGAGCCCACTTCCTGGTCCACCGACGTCTGTCTTCTCGCTGTGCCCTCACGGGGTGGTGTGGGAGCTCTCTAGGGTCCCTTTTATAAGGGCACTAATCCCATTTATGAGCGCTCCACCTTCAAGACTTAACACCTCCTAAAGTTTTCACCTCCGAATGCCATCACCTTGCAGGCAGGTTTCAACACATGAATTTTAGGGAGACAAATTTCAGTCCACAGCACAGCTCCTAAGGCTCAAATCGAAAGGGCCCAGCACAAGGGAAGAAAAACCACCTGCACCAACTCACATCACCATAACTTCTTAGAACACCAGGTAGAAAGAGTAGACCCTCAAATCTCCTGGGGTGGGAGTGGAGGAACTTGCTCGTAAAGGAGTTAGAATGGTGTTCAAAATTTCCACAACAAAACCAGAAATTAGAAGATAATGGAGGAATGCCTTCAAAGTCCTCAGGGAGAAAAAAAAAGAAAAAAAAAGCTGTTTAATCTAATATTGCACATCCAGCGTTACAATATTTGTATTGCTCTCCTAACCTCCAATTTACCACCCTTCTGTTTGTAAAGGTTGGACAGGTAAAACATTATTTTACAGACTTGCTCACAGCCAGGGTCCTAGATAAAAATTAGGCTCTGTGGGAGTTCCCATCTGTGGCTCACCTCTGTGACCTACACCACAGCTTGTGGCAACACCGGACCCTTAACCCACTGAGCGAGGCCAGGATTCAAACCTGCATCCTCACGGACACTACGTCGGGTTTTTGACCCTCTGAGCCACAATGGGAACACACAGATGGTGGTAACTTGTCTCTTTTCGCTTGTCTTTGGTCAGTATTAATAAAGCTCTGTCAGAGTTTCTGTCCTGGCTCAGCGGCTAACGAATCCGACTAGTATCTATGAGGACGCAGTTCTGATCTGTGACCTCGCTCAGTGGGTTAAGGATCCGGTGTTGCTGTGAGCTATGGTGCAGGTCACAGACATGGCTCCGATCCTATGTTGCTGTGGCTGTGGTGTAGACCAGCAGCTACAGCTCCGATTTGACCCCTAGACTGGGAACCTCCATATGCCATTGGTACGGCCCTTAAAAGCCAAAAAAAAAAAAAAAAGATTAGGTTCTGTGTTCAGTGGAGGTAATTCTCACACAGCTTTGGTAGTCAGTCTTGGCTGAGGGGTCACTTTCTTTTATCAAGTTCCTAGATTCCTTCTTGCTGCTTCACTGGTGTGACACCAAGCAGGGCAGTAGCAGGGGTCGCTTCTTTCTCTATGACTCTGAGCCTGGATGGAAGAACTGAGGGTCTAGCCTCTGTCTCCCAGGGGTACAGAGGCTGCTACCATGTTGGAGAGACCCCAGATTCGGACTGCCTCAGGGGACCCCCATGGGCAGTTCTGGATTATTCTGAAAATTATTCTAAGAAGACCTGCCTAGAGATTGCTCCTTTAGCGCTTCCAGACAGACTCCCTGAAGCTGTTTCCCCTTCATCCCACCCCTGCCTTCAGGGGACCTGCAGCCTATGACTGCCTCTTGCAGGACAAAGTCTGGGGTGTAATTTCCGTCCCAGACCTGCCGCCCAGGCCAATGCTGGCAATCCACCTGAAATCACCCTAAACAGCTTTCTTTTTCCCTCTTCTGTTTTCCCCACTCCTTTCCTAGTTTCTCCCGCGAAGGCTGTGCTAACGAATTATCTACACACAAACTTGTGTCTTGGAGTCTGTTTGGGGAAAACACTTTCAGATGTGCAGGGACCCTAAAAATTTACTTCTAATAGCTTCGGAAGTTGTGAGAGGACATGCTTCAGCAAAACAATTGTGTAACACAAGAGAGGAAGCCATGGGACCAGGCGCCCAAGCAGAGCTGCAGAGGAGGGACTCGGATGACAGGCTGCACAGGGTCTGGAGAGCAGCCAAGAGCCCGGAAGTCTGCATGAGAGGGCCCCGCCCCGGAGACCAGAAAGGGATAAGATGTCATTCTGACTATTTGGAAAACAATATTGATTCCCATAAAACCATTTAGGAAAAACAAGTATAGGTACATAGCAAACCAAATACAGGGGAACTGTGCAGATATTAAGTCCAGGAAACATCATCTACTTCACTTAGCGGTAAATAAAATTTACTGTCATGGTAACAGAAACACTGACCATCAATTTATCCATAAGTTGTAATGAAAGCATATCGAAGGCTGGGGGAGGTGCCGGTGCAGGGAGGTCCGTGGACAGCTCAGTCACCATCTTCTACTGCAGTCAAAAGATAATGTTTAAAATGATTCATCAAGAAATAGCAGGAGTTCCTGTTGTGGCTCAGAGGAAGCAAATCTGACTGGCATCCATGAGGCTGCAGGTTCGACCCCTGGCCTTGCTCAGTGGGTTAAGGATCCGGTGTTTCCCTGAGCTGCAGTGGAGGTTGCATATGCGGCTCGGATCCAGCGTTGCTGTGGCTGTGGCGTAGGTCGGCGGCCATAGCTCTGATTCGACCTGGGAACCTCCATATGCCGCAGGTGTGGCCCTAAAAAGCCGGAAAAAAAAGGAAAAAAAGAAATAGCAGTGTCAGGAGTTCCCATTGTGGCTTAGCTGATTAAGAACCCGACTTAGTGTCCGTGAGGATGTGGGTTCAATCCCTGGCCTCATTCGGTGGCTTAAGGATCCGGTGTTGGCCTGGCTGTGGCATAGCTGGCAGCTGCAGCTTCAATTAGACCCTTAGCCTGGGAACTTCTGATTGCCACTGGTGCAGCCATTAAAAAATTTGAAAGAAGGAAGGAAGGGAGAAAGGATAGGAGGGAGGAAGGGAGAAATAGCAGTGCTGGCATATTATTTAGAAATATGGATGTAAATACTCCTGTGAGCATTGCAAACAGAAACGTATTTGACATGAATTCATCTTTTTAGACCCCATTACTTCCAAAAAGTTGAAGCATAGCTTCTGATGGAAGACCCACAAACACACACGCACAGACACCCCCACTCTATAAAACAAGGGTGGAGGAATAAGAATGGAGCCATAGAGGAAGCAGAGAGAGGGGTTATGAGGGACAGAAGCAGGGACAGAAGCCCTTTTCTCTGGGGTACACCAGAGTCACAGTATCACAGTCAAAGAAGATGTAGCAGCCACACAACAGACACACTCCACACAGAGCAATTTAAAAACTCACCATGTGGCCCCCAAATCCCACCCACTGGTAGCCATTGCTGCCCCAAAGTCCACACTACAGATTCACTTATCTGAGTTGAGCATTGCTCTCTCTTTAAAAGTAAAGGTTCCTGGAGTTCCCTTCGTGGCTCAGTGGAAACGAATCTGACTGGGAACCATGAGGTTGCAGGTTCGATCCCTGGCCTTGCTCAGTGGATTAAGGATCCGGCGTTGCCGTGAGCTGTGGTGTAGGTCACAGACATGGCTCGGATCCCATGTTGCTATGGCTCTGGTGTAGGCTGGCAGCTGTAGCTCCGATTAGACTCCTAGCCTGGCAACCTCCATATGCTGCGGGTGCGGCCCCAAAAAGACAAAAAAAAAAGTAAAGGTTCCAGATGCTCAGCATAACTAATTATTAGAGAAATGCAAATCAAAACTATGAAGTACCACCTCACACCGGTCAGAACGGCCATCATTAAAATGCCTACAAATACCGAATGCTGGAGAGGACACTAATGCATCCCCACAGTGTAATGCTCCTACACTGTTGGTGGGAATGTAAATTGGTGCAGTTACTATGGAGGACAGTATGGAGGTTCCTTTAAAAACTAGAAATAGAATTACCATATGATCCAGCAATCCCACTCTTGGGCATATATATGGACAAAACTGTAATTTAGATACAGACACCTCTATGTTCACAGCGGCACTATTCACAATAGCCAAGACATGGAAACAACCTAAATGTCCATCAAGAGATGAATGGATTAAGAAGATGTGGTGTATATACATATACACAATAAAATATTACTCAACCATAAAAAAGAATGAAATAATGCCATTTGCAGCTACATAGAAGGACCTAGAGATTCTCGTACTAAGTGAAGTAAGTCAGAAAGAGAAAGACAAATATGATGTGATATCACCTATATGTGAAATCTAAAATATGACACAAGGATTTCCCATTGTGGCTCAGCGGTGAGGAACCCAACTAGTATCCATGAGGACACGGGTTCGATCCCTGGTCTCGCTCAGTAGGTTAAGGATTCGGTTTTGCCCTGAGCTGTGCTGTAGATCACGGGCATGGCTCGGCTCGTGTCTAGCATTGATGTGGCTGTGGCATAGGCCAGCAGCTACAGCTCTGATTGGACCCCTAGACTGGGAACTTCCATACGCCTCAGGTGCAGCCCTAAAGATACAAAAAAAAAAAAAAAGAAGGAAAATTTTTAAAATATGACACAAATCAACATATCTATGAAAACAAAATAGATTTACAGACTTGTATTTGCCAAGAGGGAGGAGGAAGGGAGAGGATGGAGTAGGAGTTTGGGATTAGTAGATGCAAACTATTTTTTTTTCTTTTTTGCCCACCCCTCAGCACATGGCGTTCCCAGGCCAGAGATCTGAGCCAAGCTGCAGTTGCCACACAAGCTGCAGCTGTGGCAACACCAGATCCTTAACCCGCTGCACCACGCAGGGGATCGAACCTATATCCCAGCGCTCCCAAGATGCCGCTTATCCCATTGTGCCACAGTGGGAACTCCAGTAGATGCAAACTATCATATAATATAGGATGGATAAACAACGAGGTCCCACTGTATAGCACAGGGAGCTATATTCAATATCCTGTGATAAACCATAATGGAAAAGAATATGAAAGAGAATATATACATTATATGTAATAATTATATTATATATTATATAATAATTATATATTATAGAATATAATTAAAACTATTGTATAGTATTATGACATAATTATAATTACATATATTTTATATATATGTATGTATAACTGAGACACTAGGCTCTACAGCAGAAGTTAACACAATATTGTAAATCAACTGTACTTCAATAAAATTGTTTTTGCTATTTTTTTTTTTTGCCTTTTGTCATTTTTAGGGCTGCACTCGCCACTGGCCCACGCCACAGCCACAGCAGGATCTGAGCCGCATCTGCGACCTACACCACAGCTCACGGCAATGCCAGATCATTAACCCACTGAGCAAGGCCAGGGATCGAACCCGCAACCTCATGGTTCCCAGTCGGATTCGTTAACTACTGCGCCATGACGGGAACTCCGCTTTTTTTTTTTTAAGGGCCGCACCCGTAGCATGTGGAGGTTCCCAGGCTAAGGGTCTAATCGGAGCTGTAGCTGCCGGCCTACACCACAGCTACAGCAACACAGGATCCGAGCCGAGTCTGCAACCTACACCACAGCTCATGGCAACGCCAGATCCTTATCTCGCTAAGCAAGGCCAGGGATCGAACCTGCAACCTCATGGTTCCTAGTCGGATTCGTTAACCGCTGTGCCACGACGGAACTCCCACTGGGTGCACTTTCTATGTGAAATGATACCGATGCTTCGTTCATAGGGTTAAGATGTAATGACAATACAGGGGGTCACCATAGGTGCTCAAAAAGGACAGCTTACCTTCCATCCCATCTCCAACACATAAATGCAAAATAGTTTTTAGCAACTGCTTTTTCTACTGAAGAGACCAAAGAGTGAGGGCAGGGCTCCCACAGGAGAGAAAGGAAACCTCCAATGTGGCCTTCACCCACCCCTCCAGCCCTGCAGTCTGAGCCGCATAGCCACCTGATGTGGCAACAAGCAACTCAAATTTGCAAGCAGCTCTGAAAAAGCAAAGATCTAAACACTGTAATTGGCTTGTTGATTTTGCAATCACATTTTAAGACACACAATCTGCCACCATCTACGGGGGCCATTACAACACCTTTCCAGAGGAGTCTTATCTCCACCGCCTGCGGGCCAGACCCTGAGCCAGGAGGTGCAGGAAATGACTCTCCTTAATCCTCCTGGAATCGCAGCAAGCACAGTTCAGGGCAGGCCCACTGCCATTCCCCAGATGTCAGGGGTGAATTAGGTGATAAAAGGAACCTATGAGCTCTCTGCACTGACTCTGTAGGGCTTATCCACTCACTTACCCACCGAGGCTTGTCTATGTAACGCTGACTTACACAGGGACTCACTTTTCCCTAGGGTAGGCCCTGGAATGTCAGGATCAGAGCCCTGGGTTTGGTGGCTGAACCCCTGGGCCATGCCAGTTGCTGTACATCTGATGAAGAGTGTGCCCACAAGACACACACCCTTTGGAGTACATTGAAACACCCACAGTTATCCATCGTCTGCCAAAGGCAAGAGCCCCACCAAGAAAGGAAGCTTGGTGTAGTTCCCTTCGTGGCTCAGTGGTTAATGAATCCGACTAGGAACCATGAGGTTGCGGGTTCAATCCCTGGCCTTGCTCAGTGGGTTAAGGATCCGGCGTGAGCTGTGGTGTAGGTTGCAGATGCGGCTCGGATCCCGCGTTGCTGTGGCTGTGGTGAAGGCCGGCAGCTACAGCTCCTGTTAGACCCCTAGCCTGGGAACCTCCATATGCCGCGGGTGCGGCCCTGGATAAGGCAAAAAGACAAAAAAAAGAAAGGAGGCTTGGGTGTTCTCTACCACACAGGCCTCCACCGGAGAATCAGCAGATGTCTTGGGTCTGCTAAGAGTATCCAAAGCACCCAGCTGGGCCCAAGGGGATGTGTGATCCCCAGTGCTGGGTGGGGGATGCGTCCAGCAGCGTTCCAAACCAGCAAGGACCATGGGGCTCTCTGAGTCCACGCAAGCCCCTATTTTATGGGTGACCTAACAGGTGCCCAGTGAGGGCCCATCCGATGGCCCTCAGCTCCTGATCCCACTCTGCCTACTCTGAGCTCCATCACCTTGACCCTGAGTGACCAGGTATCTGTCTAGAGGGCTTTTAAACTCAGGACTAGATTAACCAAGGGGTTAGTTGACATTGCTTGGAGACATACTACCAACTGATCAATGAATAGTTGACCAACCTTAATGTGGTAGTCATGAAGCATAAATAGGAGATTTACAGAAGAGAGCAGGCTACCTGCGCACGAACTTTCTAGGTCAGAAAGCCACACTCGCGGCATATGGAACTTCCCAGGCTAGGAGCTGAATTGGAGCTGCAGCTGCTGCCCTACACCACAGCCACAGCAACACAGGATCTGAGCCGAGTCTGCCCACGTCACAGCTCATGGCAACACTGGATCCTTAACCCACTGAGCGAGGTCGGGGATTGAACCTGCATCCTCAAGGATACTAGTCTGGTTTGTTACCACTGAATCAAAACAGGAACTCCAGCTAAGGTTGCTTTAGAATAAAGAAAAGATGGAGTTCCCGTCGTGGCTCAGTGGTTAACGAATCTGACTAGGAACAATGAGGTTGCAGGTTCGATCCCTGGCCTTGCTCAGTGGGTTAAGGATCCCGTGCTGCCGTGAGCTGTGGTGTAGGTTGCAGACGCGGCTCAGATCCCATGTTGCTGTGGCTGTGGCGAAGGCCGGCAGCTGTAGCTCCGATTAGACCCCTAGCCTGGGAACCTCCATATGCTGCGGGTGCGGACCTAGAAAAGGCAAAAAAAAGACGACAAATAAATAAATAATAGAATAAAGAAAAGATGAAAGAAAGGAGACATACTAACCCGCTATGAAGATGTGTGATGGTTTTGGGGAAAGGTCTTTTCACCAGGCTTATGTGAGGACAGATGCCTTACCCCCTTAACGGGGAAGGAATAGGGCTACTGTTAGATCCTTGGGGCTTGTTTTCCTCGGGGTGCTCTGAGGTCCCCATTGATCAGGAATTGTCGTCTCTCAAATGGGCCAGAGGTCATACCACCGCAATAGGAGAGAAGGAGATTTCATGAAAAGAAAGGTTTGTCAGAAACGGGGTCTTCATTCATTGTGTAACGTCATCAGCACCACAGTCGAACAAGATGACACTGGGGGGACAGGGCCGTGCCAAAATTAAGTTTAAAAACCAGGGTATTTATGTAAAGAGGTAGGTTATCTTTCTGCTCCTGTAATGTTCCCTTCCAGCTGCCCTCTTGGCTAGTTTAGTAAGGCTGGGTCAAAGGGCAGTGTGGGGACCCAGGCCAATTGTAAAGCATCCCCGAGGATGGCAGAGAGCTTGTATGTGTGCCCGGAGACCCACGCGGTGGTCCTTCCGGGCCTCGGGATTGCTGTCTGTAAAATGGGCCACCTCGTCTGTTTCCTTTCATTCCTTCTGCCTCTCCCGTCTCCAGCCCTCCTCTGAGTGCATGCGGCGGGGAGGCGGGCTGTGCCCTTCCAGTACCAGCCATACTCACTCACCAGGAGGGGCTGCATTGGAGGCTCAGTCTCGGCCCCCACGTAGGCTGGCTCAGGCCCTCTCCTTCACCCCTCCACCAAGCCCCGCTTTGTCTCCCAGGCAAGAGAGGCCGCTTACTATCTGGAGGACAAGCCAAAGTGGACACCTCTTTGCAAGAAGCCGTGATACTTTCTGGGAAATAGTGTTCACCCTCCCAGCCTCCAGATGCAGTTTATGTCATTACTGCTTGAAAACTTTCTGCCTTCTGTTGAGTAGATTGCATGAACACGTAGTCTGTCCTGTTTCATAAAAGAAGTGTATTCCCTAAAATAAAAGACCAAATTTTGTTGGTTGAGATGGACTTTTTTCTTTCTTTCTTTTTTTTTTGGCTGTGCCCACAGCATACAGCATATAGGAATTCCTCCGCCAGGGATCGAACCCACACCACAGCAGCAACCCGAGCCACCACAGTGGAAACGTCAGATCCTTAACCCGCTGCCCAAAAGAGAGGTCCAAAAGGAGATCAGATTTTGAAGGACCGAAGGCTGGATTTCTGCAAACAAACCTGACTCTCCCGAGCGCTGCACTAAGGGCAGAAGACGTGGGCAGTGAGCCCAGCTCAGCGTCAGAAGACGGGGGCCACGCACCACAGTGGCCCAGCATGATCGGCTCCATGAACCCCTAATGTGTGTGCCCCCCAGACCGCTCCAGTCCTCCTCTGGTCTGCCCAGCTGGGCGCCCCTTAGACCTGGCACAGCCTGTGTTTACCACCTCCTGCCCTGGACCCCACCGCCGCCACCAGAGACCCCTTGCTGAAACTCCAACAGCTTAATGCCTGGGCCCAGCATTCCAACTTACCTCCTCAGGCTCCACTTTCACATTCTGCCCATCCTCTCACCCAAGGGGCCCCTTCACTCCCAATACGGGCCCTTCATCAGGACACACTACCCTAGAGGCCCCCACTTTGCACCTGGAGAGATCCCGCTTGCGCTTCGCCACCAGCGCAAATGGCCCTCCCGGGGGGCAGCCACCTGGGTGCCCCCTTGAGCTCTTCATCTCTTAGCTCAACCCCTCCCTGCAGTGTCATCCCACTGGGAGCCATCTCTCTCTCCCCCCCCTCCCCCTCTCCTGGTCTGTGGGGAAGGTTACGTGGTGGGGGGGGGGAGCAGAGTCAGGTTCTCTTTTCAGCAGCCCCAGTGCCCACACTGTGCCCAGCGCATGAACGTCTGCTGAGTGGACGGCCGAGCTAATGCACAAACTCAGAAGAAACCCTCTGTGTGGAACACGCTTCCTGGGGATAAAACAAATCCCAATTAACGCAGTAAGTAGCATGTTGTTGTCTCTATTGCAGGGCACACGAAATAATTAGTGCTTGGTGCAGAGAGAGCTCTTAGTGTGAAGCTGGATGGAATCACGTGTCAAAACACCAACTGAAGGAGATTAGCACAAATAAATTGGTGAGCTGGGTTTGGAAGGAGCCGTTGCTCGGGGTGGGTTTTCTCCTGGAGGAGGGGCACCTTCTTGCAGGATTTCCACACGAGGAAGACTTCTGACAGGGGAGTCAGGGGACCAGATGCCCTGGTGCTGGTTCAGGAGAAGTAGCAGCCCTGCCCAGCCCGGTGACGGAGAGGGTCCACAACAGACCCTCTAAATTCACAAAACTCTCATCATGTCCATCTGACCGGCATGGAAACCCAAGCTAAGTAGTCCTATAATTTGCTCAAGGTTTCAAACTCATTCTGGCTTAGTCTCAGAAGTGTATACTTGTGGCTCAGGGAGTTAAGAGCCCAACTAGTATCCATGAGGATGCAGGTTCCACTCCTGGCCCCGCTCAGTGGGTTAAGGATCTGGAATTGCCATGAGCTGTGGTGTAGGTCATGGTCACAGACACGGCTCAGATTCCACGTTGCAGTGGCTGTGGCGTAGGCCGGCAGCTGCAGCTCCAATTCAACCCCTAGCCTGGGAAATTTCATATGCCGTGGGTTCAGCCCTAAAAAAAAAAAAAAATCTGACAGGGAGACTTGGGTTCCCCCTATCTGAGGCCCTTTTTCACAGTCAGGCCACCCAGCTGCCTCCTGGTCACCTTCTCAGACTCTCTCGGCCCTCCGTCCCCTGACCTTCCACCTCCTGCCCCCTGGGTCACCAGCACACACAACCGCCCTGCAGTTCCAAGGCTTGCAGCCGACACTCACTCTCCTAGACACCCCGGATCCTCCCAACTCAGAGATAAGATGCTGCCCGAGACCAGATCATGCGCCCCCACACAGGGGGACCTCTGCCCAGGCTCCCTCCATCCCTCCCAGCCATCCTCCCTGATAAAGTGCAGGCTTTCTCAGTCCTCCCCAGTCTCTGTTCTCTGGGGAAGCCAGGCTGAGACACAACTCTGGTTTTAGCCTTTATTTTCCTCCTTTATCCCAGCCCCACCCTGCATCTTCCTCATTGGAGGCGCCTCCTCCCGTGTGTGGAGAGACTTCCTAGAATGTGGAGGCGTCCTGGAATCTGTATTGTGAGAATTTGGCTTTTACTCGACATATGCGAAACAGTACCGCAAATTTCACTTTTCTCTCTCTCTCTCTCTCTTTTTTTTTTTTTTTTTTTTTTTTTTTTTTTTTTTTTGCTTTTTAGGACCGTATCTGCAGCATATGGAAATTCCCAGGCTAGAGGTTGAATAGGAGCTGTAACTGCCGGCCACAGCCACAGTCACAGCCACATGGGATCCGAGGTGCGTCTGCAACCTACACCACAGCTCACAGCAACGCTGGATCCTTAACCCACTGAGCAAGGCCAGGGATTGAACCCAAATCCTCATGGATGCTAGTTGGGTTTGTTACCACGGAGCAACGACGGGAACTCCTCACTCCTCTTCTTGACTTTTGCTCTCAACCCTGGTCCTCGGTCTCCTGGAGGTGTTCACGCTCACCATGGCGTCCGCTGCTGCATGGCTGTCCACAGCTCTGCTGCAGGCCACTTCCCCACTCCCCTGGGGTAAAGGTCTCTGGGGACCTGTGTGAGGGGGACCACCCCCAGGTGTAGGGTTGTATGGTTCACCCCGTCTAAGACCGCTCTGCACCAGCGGGATATGAGGGGCCACTTCCCCACGTCTTGCCATTACCAGCCTCCTAATTCTGCTCGTCCAAAAGGCGGGAAGTGGTACCTCCTTGTCTACCTCTTTTCCGCCCGGTCAGCTGCTTTCCCTCTGCTTCGCAGTCACCTGAGGTTCATCAGCACCTCCTCCTCGGAATCTGCACTTTCTAACACCGCCCTCAGTACTGGTCACCTTGACCAATCACCCTCAGGGGGAGTTTGGGATGTTTAGGAAGGAGGAGAAATGCGCATGTCAGGGCAGAGAGCCTGTTGGACCCAACTGTCCCCCATGTGTGACCCCAGGTGACCCCCCCCATCCTCCGGGCTAGGTTCAGGTTTCCTGGGGCCTAAAATTCAGAAACAGAATTCTGACTAGCTCTGATTCCATATATTGCTATTTCTTCTCCATTTTATCCTCTGGTTCAGAGATATCAGCTCCTGGGAGTTCCCATTGTGGCTCAGCAGTAATGAACCTGACTAGTACCCATGAGGCTGTAGATTCAATCCCTGGCCTCGCTCAGTGGGTTAAGGAGCCGGCATTGCTGTGAGCTTTGTGGCAGACATGGCTCGGATCCTGCATTGCTGTGGCTGTGGTGCAGGCAGCAGCTACAGCTCTGATTCAACCCCTAGTTGGGGAACTTCCATACGCTGCATATGGCCCTGAAGAAGAAGAAGAAAAAAAAAAATATATATATATATATATATATATGTGTGTGTGTGTGTCTATATGTATATACGTGTGTGTGTGTATGTGTATATGTATATATATATATAAATACATATATCAGTTTTGGAGTTCCTGCTATGGTGCAATGGGTCAATGATCCAGCTTCTCTCTGTGGACGCCCAGGTTCTTTCCCCAGCCGGGACACAGTGGGTTAAGGATCCAGCGTTGCTGCAGCTGTGACATAGGTAGAAGCTCCAGCTGGGATTTGATCCCTGGCCCAGGAACTTCCATATGCCATGGGGGCAGCCAGAAAAATAAATAAATAGTAAATAAAAAAAATAATTATCAGTACCAGTGCCTCTGCTCTTTTTTTTCTTTCTTTTTTTTTTTTTTCTTTTTAGCATGGCATATGGAGGTTCCCAGGCTAGGGGTCCAATTGGAACTACAGCCACCGGCCTATGCCACAACCGCAGCAACACCAGATCCAAGCTGCATCTGCAGCCTACACCACAGCTCACAGCAATGCCGGATCCTTAACCCACTGAGCAAGGCCAGGGATCAAACCCAGAACCTCATGATTCCTAGCCAGATTCATTTCCACTGCACCATGATGGGAGCTCCATTTCTTTTCTTTCTTTCATTCTTTCTTTCTTTCTTTCTTTCTTTTTTTTTTTTTTTTTTTTTTTTTTTTTTTTTTTTTTTTTTTTTTTTTTTTTTTTTTTTTTTTTT
>PVHT020000141.1:5942245-6028816 GCA_004024745.2 Catagonus wagneri
CGTTTGCAACCTACACCACAGCTCATGGCAACATTGGATCCTTAACCCACTGAGCAACGCCAGGGATCGAACCCGCAACCTCATGGTTCCTAGTCGGATTCATTAACCACGGAGCCATGACAGGAACTCCTGGAATCCATCTTGGCTGAGAGGTGTGTGCACCACCAAGAAGGACCTGGGGCCAGACCGAGTCGGTGGGCCAGAGATGACCGGGAAACTAACCCCATTCCCGTAAGACCTGAGACTGAGAACCACGTGGCAGAACAGTTCTCCTGGGTCCCCTCACGCTGCTGGTCTCCACCCAGGCGCCCCTTCCCAGTGAAGCCTTTTGCTTTGTCAGCACGTGGGTCTCTTCGGACAAGTCATTTCTGAGTGTTAGACGAGAGCCCAAGCTTGGGCCCTGGAAAGGGTGACTATTCCTGCAACAGTGACAGCTCGTGGTCTCCAGGATGACTCCGGGATGACCACAGCCCCTTCTCCAGGCCTGACAGCCAGTGTGACCTCCTCCCCCTCGGTCCCCTGCCGCACTTTCCTGAACTCCAGCAGTCACACTGCCCTGGCCTCCTGCAGGCACACAATGCTTTCAGTGGCTTTTACACATGCTGGCCTTTCTGCTGACCTGCTTCCTGTGTCTTGTTCACCCAGCAGCCTAGTCAGCATTTCCAGGCATAGTTCGAATGCATCCTCCTCCAGGAAGCCTTCACTGACTGCCCCAGGCAGACGTCCTAGGTGATCCTTCCTCCCTCTGGGCACCACGGTCACTGGTGGGGCTCTCCCTCCCCAGGAGGTGAAGAAGATGGACGGCGCATGCCTGTGCGAATTACTGCACGTGGGAATGAGTGCAGGAGCGAGCGAGTCACAGCCCCAATCACCTCGATGGGTCCCTTGATGTCTCCAACTCTGACGAAGCCCTGGGTGGTGTAGCAGGGGCGCCCAGCAGGGCTGCTGGCTTTGCCAGCTGTTCCCACTGCCCTGAGCCAGAGGATCAAGCTGGGGGCTCCCCAACAGGATGGCCCCTCAGTCGTGGGGAGGCCTGGTCCCAGAGAAAGCGACCGCCTGCAACCTGCAAGGAGAGCAACAGACATACCTGTGGCGGGGTTCAGAGCCATGGCCTATGAGTCTATAACCTTGGGCAGATCAATTATCCTCGCCGAGCCTCAGTCTTCCTGTCTGTCAAATGGAAGCCTCCTTACTTCCAATCTCTAAGATTATTGACAGTTAAAACCATGGAGCCTGACCCCCACTGGGGGCTCACAAGAGGCAGAAGCTCTCACTATGACTGCCTGGCCCCAAGGCCTTTGTTTATATCACACTGAAAACTCCCACCAACCTGATTTAGAATGTTTATGCCCATTTTGTGTATTGGGAAAACTGAGGCTCCTGGAGTTTATAAATTGTTGGAGATTTACTCAAAGTGGCAGGAATCTGGCCAGAGTTGGCTGTACAATTACCCAGGACTGTTCTCCCTTAAAAGTTCCTTGCAGCTGATCCCCTGCTGCACACAGCAAGCTGGACTCTGGAAGAGAAAGAAAATAGGCCTTCCCAGGTAACTCAGACTGCAGGCTTCCAACTGGGGGCAGGGAAAGGGGGATGACAGGGATATGGAATTTCAGTGCCAAAGCCAAGAAAGCCCCAGGCAGGAGTTCCCGTCGTAGCGCAGCGGTTAACGAATCTGACTAGGAACCATGAAGTTGCAGGTTCGATCCCTGGTCTTGCTCAGAGGGTTAACCATCTGGCGTTGCCGTGAGCTGTGGTGTAGATTGCAGATGAGGCTTGAATCCAGCATTGCTTTGGCTGTGGCGTAGGCTGGCAGCTGTAGCTCCAAATCGACCCCTAGCCTGGGAACATCCATATGCCTCAAGTGCAGCTCTAAAAAAAAAATACAAGAGCTGGAAAATGCATAACATTCAGAATATTTTGGCAATGTAGACCATAGCATTAGGTGCATTCCTTTTAAATAGACAGACATTTCCAAAGACTTCTGGAGAAGCAAACAAGAAAGTTTCTGATCACCTCCTCTTTTCAGTCCAATTCCCAAGAGACAAGCCAACACCACTGCCACAGACCTGGTGCCTCAGGCCTGGTGCTGGGCTTGGAGCATTCAAGGGTGACCAAAACACGACCCCTCTCCCCACAGGGGCCCCCGGGTCAGAGGGCAAAGGATGAGTAGCAACAGCATAGTTTGGTTAAAGCAGAGGGACAGAGAGACGTGTCAGAGGAAGGGAAGGTCGGGGAGGGCTTCCTGGAGGAGACACCTTTTTAACATGAGCTGAAAGTAGTAATTAGCAAGGCAGCAAGCTGGAACAGCATGAGAAAGCCCCAAAGATGTGGCAGAGCCTAGCCATTCTAGGAATTACAAATATGACTAAAGAACATAGCAAAATGGGGGAGAGAGAGGAGAAAAAGGCAGAGGCCACACACAAGTTTTTTTTTTTTTTCTCTGAAATTTGACTTTTTTTTTAACATGGCACAGTGTACAAGATGGGACTGCCTCAGATGAATAGGTGGATGTTGAATTATGGAAATATATTCTGATTTTTCAGCCATTCCACCTCTTATGTTATTTCTTTTTTTTTTTTTTATCTTTTTAGGGCCGCACCCACAGCATATGGAGGTTCCCAGGCTAGGGGTCTAATCCGAGCTGTAGCCACCAGCCTGCGCCACAGCCACAGCAACTCAGGATCTGAGCTGCATCTGTGACTTACACCACAGCTCACAGCAATGCTGAATCCTTAACCCACTGTGCGAAGCCAGGGATCGAACCTGTGTCTTCATGGATACCAGTCAGATTTGTTTCCACTGAGCCATGACAGGAATTCCCAAAATGAAAATTTTAGAGCTGAAAGATACAGTCACCAAAGAACAAATTTCAGTGGATGGACTCAAAAGTCAGAAGTCAACTGGAGAGGGCAGAGAGCGATTCGGTGAACTCGAAGATAAAACAGAAATTATCCAACCTAAACAGAGTGTAAAAGAAAAGAGCTCTAAGGGACCCGGGGGACTCTACCAAAGGTCTGACAACTGTGTCATCTGAGCCCTCGAGGGAGGAGGGAGGAAGGATAGAGGGTGGGACTGAAAATGTATTAACAGAGACAACGCCTGAAATTTCCACCAATTTGGCAAAATACAGAAACCTAACCTACATATTCATGAAGCTAAACAAACAGAATAAACACAAAGAAACCGTGTCAAGCAGATCATAATCGAAATAAAATATAAAAATAGAAACTATAAAAAGAAAATATACATATAAAAATATAAAAAGAAAAAAATTTGGGGAGTTCCTGTCATGGCCCAGTGCTAACAAGCCCAACTAGAATCCATGAGGACACGGGTTCATTCCCCAGCCTCGCTCAGTAGGTGAAAGATGAGGGGTTGCCGTGAGCTGCGGTGTAGGTCACAGATGTGGCTCGGATCTGGTGTTGCTGTGGCTCTTGAGTAGGCCTGCAGTTGCAGCTCTGATTAGACCCCCTAGTCTGGGAACTTCCATATGCCATGGGTATGGCCCTAAAAAGACAAAAAAAAAAATCTCAAAAGCATCAAGAGAGAAACAATACCTTGCCCTAAGGAATAAATGATTCACATGAGAGCAGATTTCTCCTCAGAAACCATGGAGGCCAGAAAGAAGGAACAGGACATATTTCCGGGGTTGAAGAAAGATAACTGTCAACCAGAATCCTAGGTCTAGCCAAAAAAAAAAAGCTTTAGAGGAAAGCAAGACCTTCTCAAAGGAAAGAATATCAAGAGAATTTGTGCCATTGTGCTAGCAGACTCATCCTAAAGAAAAGACAGGAGAAAGTTGTTGAAACAGACAACTGTTGAAACAGATCAAAGAAAGAATCTTGGAAGATCAGGAAAGAAGAAAGAACAGCAAAGTAAAAATATGGGTAAATACAATAGCTTCCCTTTTTCTTTTGAGTTCCATCAATGATGTTTGATGGCTGAAGCAGGCGTTATGGTCTGATATGGTTGGCAATGTACCCAGAGGAAACATTTAAGAATTATAAGTGGGGGAGGATAAAGGGATTTGAGAGGAAGAAAATCTTGATACATTTCAATTTCAATTTCATTTATTCTAGAAAAATGTTGTTACGGTACACTGTAATTTGCAGCACCAAATGCTTACATTAGAAAAAAGAAAAGGACTCAACTCAATAAACTAAGCTCCCACATCTAGAAACTAGAAAAAGTGTTAAAAGAGCAAAATAAACCCAAGGAAGCAGCAGGAAGGAAATACCAAAGGTAAGAACAGAAGTCAATGAAATTGAAAACGAAACAATAGGGAAAAGTCAGAGAAACAAAAAGCCAGTTCTTTTTCTTTTTTTATTGTTCATGTCAAACATAAACTTCCCAAATTGTTTTTTATAACTTGCAATGGCTCCTCTTTGCCCTCACAATAAAGCTCAAACCCCTACAGCAAAGCATGAGTCACTGGACCAGTGGTTATGGAACACTACTTTGGGCCAGGCAGTGGGGAGACCATAACAGACACGGAGGCTCTGGGGCGGGTTTTCTACACCTCGCCCACACCTTGCTCTGTGTAAACTCTGGACATCTACAAAGCTTCCCAACAGTCCACTAGTAGTTCTGAAAAAAACAGTTCTTTGAAAAGATCAATGAAATAGACAAAGCTTTATTGATTGATCGATTGATTGATTGCTTTTTTGGGCGGCACCCACAGCATATGGTGGTTCCCAGGCTAGGGGTCAAATCGGAGCTGTAGCTCCTGGTCTGTACCACAGCCACGGCAACGCAGGATCTGAGCCGTGTCTGCAATCCACACCACGGCTTATAGTAGCACTGGGATCCTTAATGCACTGAGCGAGGCCAGGGCTCGAACATGCGTCTTCACAGATACTAGTCAGATTCGTTAAGCGCTGAGCCAGGACGGAAACTCCGACAGCTTTATTAATACTGACCAAAAACAAGAGAAAAGAGAAAAATCACCACTATTTGGGTGTTCCTGTTGTGGCTCAGAGGGTTAAGAATCTGGCATAGTGTCCGTGAGGATGTGGGTTTGATTCCTGGCCTCACTCAGGGGGTTAAGGATCTGGAGTTGCCACAAGCTGTGGCGTTGGTCACAGATGTTCCAGTCCTGCATTGGTGTGGCTGTGATGTATTTCTCCACTGCCGCTCTGATTCAGTCCCTTCCATATGCCATAGGTATGGCCATTAAAAAAATAAGTAAATAAATAACACTATCTGGAATGTGACAGGAGCAGTTTGATAAAAAAGTATGATAAAGGAATGCAGTGGACAATTCTGCGTGCATAAATATACAACATAGGTGACAAGCCCTCAAAAAGCACCAACTGCCACAACTCACTTAACACGAAATAGATTATTTGAATAACAGTGTAATGCTTAAAGAAATTGGATTTTTAAGTTGAAACTCCCGAAAAAGAAATCTCCAGACCCAGATGTTTTCCCTGGAGAATTTTACCAAACACTTAAAGAAAAACTAACACTAATTCCACACCACATTTTCTAGAAAATAGAAGAGGAAGGAATACTTCCCAGCTGATTTTATGAGGCCAGTATTAACAAAATATGACTCAAAAAGTACAAAGAAAGAAAACTACAGTCCAATATCCCTCGTGAACATGGATACAAAAATCCTTAACACGACATTAACTAATAGAATTCATAGGAGTTCCCATTGTGGCACAATGGGAATGAATCCAACTAGTATCCATGAGAGTGTGGGTTCGATCCCTGGCCCTGCTCAGTGGGTTAAAGACTCAGCGTTGCCATGAGCTGTGGTGCAGTCACAGACGAAGCTTGGAACTGGCATTGCTGTGGCTGAGGCTAGGTGGGGGCTGTAGCTCCGACTGGACCCTTAGACTGGGAACCTCCATATGCTGCAGGATTAGCCCTAAAAAGCCAAAAAAAAAAAAAAAAAAGCAGATTTCATAAATCAACCCCCCAAAAAGATTTACACACCATGATCAAGTGGAGTTTATGCACTTCCAGGTAAGCAAGGCTGGCCAAATATTCGAAAGTCAATCAACATTAATCCACCATATTAACAGACTAAAGGAGAAAGAGCATATGATCATATATTGATTGAAGCAAAAAAAGCACTTGTCAAAATCCTGTACCCACTAATGATAAAAACTGTCAAAAAATCAGGAACAGAGGGGGATTTCTTCAACTTGAAAAAAAAAAATCTACAAAAACCCTATAGCTAACACTGAAAGTATAAACATTTTCCTCCTAAGACTGGAATAAAGCAAAGATGGTCACTCGCCACTGCTTTTCGACATCCTATTGGAAGTTCTAGCCAGTGGGACAGGGGAAGCAGAAGGCAAGGCAAGTCATGCAGCTCAGAAAAGAAGTAAGCTATTTGCAGGTGACGTAATGGTTTAGGCAGAAGAGCCCAAGGAATGTACAAAACCACCACCCGAACACATAAGTAATTTCAGCAAGGTTGCAGGATATAAGCTCAACCTACAAAAACCAACTGTATTTCTTTCTTTCTTTTTTTTTTTGTGTCTTTTTGCCTTTTATCTAGAGCTGCACCCGCGGCATGGAGGTTCCCAGGCTAGGGTTCTAACAGGAGCTTTAGCCGCCGGCCTTCGCCACAGCCACAGCAACGTGGGATCCAAGCCGCGTCTGCAACCTACACCACAGCTCACGGCAACGCCGGATCCTTAACCCACTGAGCAAGGCCAGGGATTGAACCCACAACCTCATGGTTCCTAGTTGGATTCGTTAACCACTGAACCACGAAGGGAACTCCCAACTGTATTTCTAAATACTGGTAATGAACACATGGAAAACAAAACTAAAAATGCAATACTGTTTACAACCGTACAAAATGTGAAATACGTGTAAATCTATAAAACATGTACTTGACTTGTAGATGAAAACTACAAAATGCTGATAAGGAAATCAAAATCTAAAATAAAGAGATATACAGTTTTCATAGATTGAGTCAATTTAGTTAAGATAACAATTCCTTCCAAATTGATCTATGGGTTTCATGTAACTCCTATCAAAATCCCAGCAAGAAATTTTGAAAACATAGACAAGATTACTCTAAATTTTATTTGGAAAACTAAAGGAATAAGAATAGCTAAGACATTTTTTCTGGCCGAACCCATGGCATGCGGAAGTTCCCAGACCAGGGACTGAACCCACACCACAGCAGCGACTCCAGCCACTGCAGTGACAATGCTGGATGCTTAACCCACATGGGAACTTGTAAGACAATTGTAAAGAGAAGAACACTGTGGGGGAAATCAATCCACAGGAATCAGGACCGTGTGGTTTGGGCAGAGAAACAGACATAAATCAGTTGATCAGAATGGAGAAAGCCAAAATACACCCATACAAACACAGACAAATGATTTTTGACAAAGGTACAAAAGTAATGGATGAGAGTCTTTTCAACAAGTGGTGCTGGAGAAATTACACATCCACAACCAAAGTAGGAAAAAGACAAACATTTTGACCCATACCTTACACCTTATACAAAACTTAAAACAAATTTAAATGTAAACATAAAACTATAAAACTTTTAGAAGAAAATGTAGGAAAAAATCTTCAGGACCTAGAACCTGAATGGTTAGACTTGTCACCAAAATCATAAAACAGAAAACGTGATAAACTGTACCTCATCAAAACTTAAAACTTTTGGAGTTCCCATTGTGGCTCAGTGGTTAACGAATCCGACTAGGAACTATGAGGTTGTGGGTTCAATCCCTGGCCTTGCTCAGTGGGTTAAGGATCCGTTGTTGCCGTGAGCTGTGGTGTAGGTTGCAGACGTGGCTTGGATCCCGCGTTGCTGTGGCTGTGGTGAAGGCTGGCAGCTACAGCTCCTGTTAGACCCCTAGCCTGGGAATCTCCATATGCCGCGGGTGCGGCCCTAGATAAGGCAAAAAGACAAAAAAAAAATTTAAAACTTTTGCTCTGTGAATGACCCTAATATAAAAACCTGCTAGACTACAAGAAAATATTTGCAAACTACATATCTGACCAAGATCTTGCTTCTAAATGTATAACGAACACTTTTATTTTTCAGTAGAGCTGAGGTGGGGGTTGGGAGGGATTGCAACAAAAACCAAGCAAATGAAGTTTAATAATTTTAAGAGTGGTGACTGGTCTTGGGATTGAATTTGATGGAAGATAATATAAGAAAGGGAAAGTCAGAGTTCCCATCGTGGCGCAGAGGTTAACGAATCTGACTAGGAACCATGAGGTTGCGGGTTCGATTCCTGGCCTTGCTCAGTGGGTTAGCTGTGACCCCTAGCCTGGGAACCTCCATATGCTGCGGGTACAGCCCTAAAAAGCAAAAAAAGAAAGGGAAAGTATATATATGAATGACTGGGTCACTTTGCTATACAGCAGAAATTGTCACCACATTGTAAATCAACTATAAATTTAAAAAATTTTTTAAAAAGGGTTGCTACTGGTATGAAAGGATAAACGAGGCTAAAGAATGCTGTTTGTATCTAATTTATAAAACATAAGTTTATAACATTTATGTACATAGAAATTATATATGTGTAAATGTATAGAAATTCTATGCATACATTTCTAAAACTCAACAGTAAAAATAAACCATCCAATTAGAAAATGGACCAAAAAACAGAGTTCCATGTGGCTTAGTGTGTTAAGTATCCAGCACTGTCAATGCTGTGGCTTTGGTGGCTACCATGGCTCTGGTTCGATCCCTGGACCAGTAACTTCCACATGCTGAGTGTGTCTGAAAAGAAAATGGGCAAAAACCACGAAGAGACATTTCACAGAAGTGGAGAAAAACAGACTGGAAGCCAGATCTTCAGTCTCCTGAGGCCTGTCCAGTGGCCTTGGCCTTGGGAGGGAAAGCAAGGAAGGATGGACAGTCAGGACCCACCTGCTCCTAGGTCCCTGCAAAATGCCCCCAGCACTTTCCACTCTACAAGAACTCTTGTCAACTCCAACTTTTTTGGGTGGGAAACCCATTTACGAAAATTCGAAAGATGAGAGAATAGGCACTTTCCAACCAAAATCTTTAATGCAATCATCACTGGCAGTATAAAAGGATTCTTTGCTTTCAAAACTCTTTTTGTAGCAAAGGTCCTCCTCAAATGCACTTGAACTTTGAGCCAATGTCCTAGAGTCTTATTTCCGTGCCAAGCTCTCCAAACGCTTGTGTGAACCAAGGCTATAGGCCCTACAAGGATTTCTGTCCAGCTGCCCAGCTCCCAAGGCCCCCATCGTGGAGGACTCCAGTAGGAATCAGACTCATTTCCTGACCAGTCAAACCCAGCACAGCTTTGCCCCTGGGGTTTGAAGGGGGGAGGGGACCAAGTCAGCCACGCTCAACTCCCAGGAAAAAGAAGCCATGATCCTTTACTCTCTCAACTCAATTGAAACTTATCCAGTGCACCTCGGGTATATCTCCAAATAAAATTAAGCAGCTTAAAATCTCCCATAGGAAAGGACAGAAGAGTTCCTGTCGTGTCTCAGTGGTAAATGAACCCAACTAGGATCCATGAGGATGTGGGTTCGATCCCTGGCCTTGCTCAGTGGGTTAAGGATCCAGCGTTGCTGTGAGCTGTTGTGTAGGTTGCAGATGCAACTTGGATCCAGCGTTGCTGTGGCTGTAGTGTAGGCTGGCAGCTGCAGCTCAGATTCGACCCCTAGCCACTGAATTTCCATATAACTCTCAAGACAAGGAGCTCCAAACTCCAGAGCAAAGCCTGACGGAGACATAAGATCATTTTTTATCCCTCTTCTTTGCTGAAAGTGTTGTCCTTCCAGAAATTCCTAAAGTTGAATCAGGTTCCCTTATAGCCTTTTCCATGGAGGGTCTCAAGGCTCAGAGAGGTTATGGGACATGTCCAAGATCACACAGCAAATAGCAGTCTTAGGATCAGCATCTGCCTCCACATGGTGCGGGTTTCACAGCTTCCACACGGCTCCTTAACATCCTGTCCTCACCACCAGTGGATTTCTTTCTGAGCGGGCAATTCAGGCTGTTCAGGTAACAGGTAACAGAGCCCTGACTGCTACAGAAAAAAAAAAGCAAAAAATTTAAACAAAACGTTGGTTTTCGGGCTCCCAAAGTCTGGATTGTAGAGGGCAAAGGAGACACAGGCTCCAATTCTCCCTTCTGATCAGCCCCATTAGCATGTTGACAGCCTGTCAAAAGAGACCCATCTGGTGTGAGGTCCGCATGGGGATCCCCTGCTGGTCTCTTTCTCAGCTCGGCCAGATTCAGCAGGTCTCAGGGAACTCAAGGCAGGAAACAAGGGGAAGGCCAGGTCCGATAACTAGAGAGAGGCTGGCACAGAGGGCTTCCAGTCCCGGGGGCGGGGGGGGAGATGTCTGGGTGGGGCGCTCAGACAGAAGGTGCAATCGCCCTTCGGGAAGATGGGTGAACACCACACACTGCCAGGCGCAGAGGGAAAACCTCAGGAAGGTCTCTGATGCCCATTCACAGGAAGGGGGCATCTGCCTGGTAAGGCCCGTGCCTGTTGTCTGAGTTCATGTGTAAATCTGGGGCTCGCTAAGATACCGCATCTTCTAGGAAAGGTGACTTCCTGGAAATTCATCGAGGACACCATCTCCACCTGTCCACGGTCATCTCAGGCACAGATAGAAACCAGAAGCTGCGGAACACAGGAGGGAATGGGAACAAAGGAGCCAGCAAGCTCTGCTCTCCTTGAGGGGGGAACCTGAGCATCCATTCAACAAGCCTCTGCCCAGCGGGCCAACAAGCCCCAGAGCCCAGCCAGATCCCGAATGACTTGGATTTGGGGTGGGTGGGACACCCCAGGGGTCCCCATTTTTAAAGAAAAGGGCCAATTTGCAAGAATGTTTAATATCCACAAAGCTCTGTTTTTAACTTCCTATAAGGCATTGAGCACTCCTCCCTTGAGGAAGAGGCAAGTGTATTTTTGCCGAGAATAGACTCCTCGATTTAATTTTGGCTCAGCTTTTAATCTCAGGCTGATAAACTCCCAAAAGGGCTTGGACAGACTAAGAAAGGAAATCCTCCCTCAGCCCCAGGGCTCCAAACAATAGCCCAGTAGGATTTTCACACAGGGATACATACCTACATAGAGCCCCTAAAAAACTGGGGAATAAAGGCTGGATGGGTTTCCACATGCTTGGCCTCTACCTGCATCCAGTGCCCCCTTCCCCCCAACAGAGCCATCCCCTGGAATCCTTTTTTTTTTCTTTTTTACCTTTTTAGGGCCACACTTGCAGCATATGGAGATTCCCAGGCTAGGGGTCGAATTGGAGTTGTAGCCACTGGCCTGTGCCACAGCCATGTCAACACCAGATCCAAGCCTCATCTGTGACATACACCACAGCTCATGGCAACACCAGATCCTTAAACCACTGAGCGAAGCCAGGGGTCGAACCTGCATCCTCATGAATGCTAATCAGATTAGTTTCCGCTGAGCCACAGTGGGAACTCCCCATCCCCAGGAATCTAGATAGAGATTTTCAGTGGAGGCAGCTCACAGCCTGAACAGCTGCAAGCCCTTCCATAAGAGATGCAGCTTTGAGCAATTCCATGTTCCATGGAGGATGCACAGCCAGGCAGAGCTGGTCATTGGGACCTGGGCTCTCCATGGGCTGTAAGAGGTGGCAGGCAGCATGGTTCTAAGCTGATGCTAGAGGAAGACTATGCATGTGTGGAACAAGAACTCTGCTTTGTGCACAGACAAGAGAGTTGGCCATGCAGTAAACCACTCACCCAGAGAGCCAGCACCCCATGACAGCAAAGGGTAGGTGGGAGAAATGTGAGCAGTTCTGCTGGTGCTGTGAGTATCATAATACTGCAGTGATTACTGAACTGAAACTACCCCCAATTTGTGCACACAGAGCTATGAATTGAAGGGTCGTGTCCCCCTAAAATTCCTCTTTAGAAGCCTTACCCCCTAGTGTGATGGCATTTGGAGATGGGGCCTTGGTGAGGTAATTAGGGTCAGACGAGGTTATGAGGGTGGGGCCCTCAGAGTGGGATTAGTGCTCTCATGAGTAGAGGCCACAGAGAGCTCACTCAACCTCTCTCCAAGCACACCCCCTCAGAAAAGGTCACGTGAGCACACAGGGAGAGAGAAGGCAGCTGTCTGTCAGCCAGGAGGAAGGCCATTAACATAGCCCTGGAATGCTGGCCCCCGATCTTGGATCTCCAGCTCATGGACTGAGAAAATAAATGTCTGTGGCTTAAGCTTCCCTGTCTGCAGTATCATGTTGTGGCAGCCCGAGCAGACAAGACACTTATTCTGAGAGTTTTACTCCCCACAAGTAAGCCCCAAAGTCCTAGAATTTGCAAGCAAGCTGCCAAGACCCAAGAATGAACACTATCTACCATGCTGGGCAGGAGGCTGCAGATGGACAGGGGAGTCGGTCCCTGACAACAGCAGGTTTGCAATCTGCTTGTCATCCTGTCTTTGTTGCTGTTCCGGGAAGCATGTCTTCCCTTCTGCTCGGCCTACCCAGGACTCAAGGTACCTGCTCCTTTGCACAGCATCTCCCAGGAACCCAAGCCACCTGATCTCTTTTCAGCATGACAGAGGGCTTCCCCAGACTATACCTGGAAGTTTCCTTTAGAACATCCTATGGAGCCTGAACTGTACGAGGCCTGGGATCTGCCCCCTGAAGGCTGGTTCTGGAGCTCTGGGAATCTGCATTCAGAGCAAGGGTCACAGAGGTTTCGGGTGAGGAACTGCTGATGAGGTAGAAATTCTAAAGCCTTTAGAACCACACAGGCCCAGCTTTGAATCCCAGCCCTGCCCTCATGAGCTGTGTGACCTGAAGGTAGATTACACAAATTTGCTTTTCCTCAATTTCCCAGCAGCTACGTTACCTTAGGAAAAAAGAAATCCTAGATTAATTCTTCTTCTTGCTGGAGGTAATCCTTTACTAATCCTTCCAGAGAGGCCCTGGGTCCTTCTAGGTCCAAAAAATTGTCCTTACTGTGCTAGTCACAAAATTGAAATATTAGCTGGGTATAAAATCCTAGATTCGGAGTTGTGGGGTTTCTTTTCTTTTCTTTTCTTTTCTTTTCTTTTTGAAGGCTTTGCTCCATTTTGTATGCTGATTTCTGAAATTTCAATATCAGTGACCAGCTATGGAAATTTCTTACCTGTCCCACATTGCTTCCCCTCATTTCTTTCTATTCTTTCTACCTGGAACATCTATGTAGAGGAATGCTTGAATTTCAGAATGTATTTCCATGTGTCAACTTCTCTTTCATTTTCATCTCATTATTCCTTTGTGTTCTAGCCAGGTGCTTCTTAAACAATAATATCCACACACATTGCCTGGGAACATTATTCAATGCTGTATATCTCTAATAAGCATCAGGTGGTGCTGATGCTGCCAGCCTGTGGACAGCACTTTGAGTAGCAAGGTTCTAGAACAGTTTCTTCACTTAGTCTTCTAATCTCAAGACACCCTTCAGCTCTGCCTATTCTGTTATTTAACCATATACTGAGTTTCTCATTGCCAAGATCTCTTAATTCATTCTTTTTCACAATCAGCTCTTCTTGTTTTGTGGATGTGCCAGTCTCTCTTATCTGCTCTGACTCTTCCAGTTCCAATTTCTTTATGACTTCATTTCCCTGGGTATAACTTTTCTCATTCATATGTTCATTTCTGATGGTAATGTAACTTTGATATTTAATGATTCTTAGTTGTATTTAGCTTGTAGTTGATACAATTACACGGTCTGCTTCATAGTTTGTGAAGCCTGGGGGCAGATATAGAGGTTTTTTCCATGAGGGGGGAAGGGCAGGAAAGACCATCAGGTGATGATAGCACTTCTGCTCATATTCTATTGGGTATCTCAGTTTATTGTGGCTTAAATTTTGCTCCTTCCCCAGATTTGTACATTAAAATCCTAATTCCCAGTACCTGAGAATGTGAAGTTACTTGGAAGTAGAATTGTTATACGTGTAATTAGTTAAGATGAGGTCATACTAGAGTTGGGTACGTCTCTAATCCAATCCAATTGGTGTCCTTATGAAAAGCGAAAAATTTAGGGAGATCCCTGGTGGTTAAGGATATGGCATTGTCACTGTGGTGGCTCTGGTTACAGCTGTGGTGTGGGTTAAATCCCTGGCCCAGGAATTCTGCATGCTGCAGGCATGATGAAAAGAAGGAAAGAGGGAAAGACAAAAGGAGAAAGAAGGAAAGAAAGAAAGAAGAAAGAAGAAAGAGAAAGGAAGGAAGTAGGGAAGGAAAGGAAGAGGGAAGGGAGGGAGAGAGGAAGGAGGGGAAATTTTCAACACAGACACACACATAAAGAGAAAGACATCTGAAAACGAAAGCAGAAATCAGGTGATGCTTCTACCAGCCAAGGAACACCAAAGACTCTCTGCAAACCATCAAAAGCAGGGAGGGAGGCATGGAACAAAATCTCTATTACCAAAGCTGCTGACACCTTGATCTAGGACTTCCAGTCTCCACCCAGGACTCCCATGCACTGCCTCCCCTGTGTTCTGTCGAGCCTGACTGAAGGGAGATTTTGTCCCAGCGCAAGATTCAGTTGCTTCTGCCCTGATCTGCTTAATAACAAACCCTTGTCTCTCAAAGACAGAAAGATCTCAGGGATCTTCACACCAGTCAGCAGACCAGCTGCTTCAGAATACAGATTTTCCTACCCTGCCCTCAGAATCACAACCAGAAGAGGGCCTGTATTTTCCTCAGGGTTCTCACATGCACAAACACACACCCACGGACTCTGACATGCAATCTGCAGTCTACCTTCCATCCAAAGCCAGCTGGGCTCCACTGTGCCAAAATCCCACGCATTAGAGCCACCTGATATAGGGCCAAACACCCAGACACCTGAGACGGGTAGGTGTGGTGACAGCCCTACCCTGAAGCTGGGCCAGGCTAAGCTCGAAACCGACTTTGCCACGTAATCTGCATGCCTCTTGGAGCCTCTTGTCTGAACACTGGACTGATGCTCCTGGGATACCTACCAAATGAGATGACATATAAACTTTCTGGCCCAGAGAGGACGTCCAGCAGGGACCAAGGTCCCCATCCCCATCTTCCAGGTCCCTGCTTTTCAGAGGTCTTGCCACTCTGACAATTGTTGTCACCTGCTTTGACATGGAGCTGGTGCTGTCCACCTGTCTTCCTAATGGTTCCCAGCCTGAGTTCACATTAGAATCACCCAGGGCTTTTTCAAAATGCCAGCATCTTGGCCCACACAGAGCAAAGGAGTTACATGTTCAAAGGGGTGTTTAAAAGACACTCAGGGAGTTCCCGTTGTGGTGCAGCGGAAACGAATCCAACTAGTATCCATGAGGATGTGGGTTTGATCCCTGGCCTCACTCAGTGGGTTAAGGATCCAGCATTACTGCAAACTGCAGTGTTGTCAAAGATGCAGCTCGGATCCTGTGTTGCTGTGGCTGTGGTGTAGGCCAGCAGCTGTAGCTCCATTTCAACCTCTAACCTGGGAACATCCATATGCCGTGGGTGTGGCCCTAAAAAGCAAAAAATAAAAAATGTTTTTAAATTAAAAAAAGACACCCAGGTGATTTTTAAAACAATTTTATTGAAGTAAAATTGATTTATAATGTTGTGTTAACTTCTGCGTTACAGCAAAGTGATTCAGTTATACACGTACACACATTCCTCTTCATAGTCTTTGCCGTTATACTTTATCACAGGATATTGAATATAGTTCCCTATATTCAATACAGCAGGACTGTTATTTATCCATTCTGTATATAATAGTTTGCATCTGCTAAACCCAAACTCCCAATCCTTCCCTCCCCCACATCCCCTTCCTCTTGGCAACCACAAGTTTGTTCTCTATGTCTGTGGGTCTGTTTTGTATATAAGTTCATTGGTGTCATATTTTAGATTCCACATATAAGTGATATCATATGGCATTTGTCTTTCTCTGTGTGACTTGCTTCACTTAGCATGAGAATCTCTAGGTCCACCCATGGTACTGCAAATGGCATTATTTCATTCTTCTTTATGACTGAGTAGTATTCCACTGTCTATATGTACCACATCCTCCATATCCATGCATCTGCCTATGGACATTTAGGTTGTTTCCATGGCTTGGCTATTGTGAATAGTGCTGCTATGAACACAGGGAACACTCAGGTGATTTTAACGTGCCCCTAAAGCAGCCGAAAAGTACACACTCATCCAGTACAGCTACATATTTTATTCACCCTCAGGGCCTACATGACTCTTTGAAAATACAGAAAAGGGGCAAGAAGAGCACATCGGTTTGCACAGAAGTAGAACACTTGCGGAAGGACACAGAAGTCGGAGGCAGTGACTGGGATGGGAGTGAATGGTGGGAATGAACCCCCCGTTCATTCCCATCTCAGTGAGCAGAGTGAGAGGGAGACGCCTCATCTACCTTCCAACTGCCATGCAATGATTTTCACCACATCTAAGTATTCGCTACTCAAAGTAAACATAAATTTTTTAAATTTTTTTTTAAATCAAAACTATAGGAGTTCCCGTTGTGGCTCAGCGCAAATGAATCCGACTAGGAACCATGAGGTTGCAGGTTTGATCCCTGGCATCACTCAGTGGGTTAAGGATCCAGCATTGCCGTGAGCTGTGGTGTAGGTTGCAAACATGGCTCGGATCTTGCATTGCTGTGGCTGTGGCGTAGGCCAGTGGCTACAGGTCCTATTAGACCCCTAGCCTGGGAACCTCCAAATGCCACGAGTGCAGCCCTAGAAAAGATAAAAAAAAAAAATCAAAACTGTAATGAGGTACCACCTCTCACCAATCATGGTCAGAATGGCCATGATTAATAAGTCTACAAATAACATATACTGGAGAGGGTGTGGAGAAAAGGGGACCCTCCTACACTGTTGGTGGAAATGTAAATTGGTACAACCACTAGAGAAAACAGCATGGAGGTACCTTAGAAAACTAAATATAGAACTACCATATGACTCAGCAATCCCACTCCTGGGCATATATCTGGACAAAACTACAGTTCAAAAAGATACATGCATCTCTATGTTTATAGCAGCACTATTCACAATAGTCAAGATGTGGAAACAACATAATGTCCATCAACAGATGAATGGACAAAGAAGTGGTACATATATAAAATGGAACACTACTTAGCCATAAAAAAGAATGATAGTGGCATCTGCAGCAACTTGGATGGACCTAGAGATTCTCATATTAAGTGAAGTAAGTCAGAAAGAGAAAGACAAATACCATATGATATCATTTATACGTGGAATCTAATATATGGCACAAATGAACCTATCTACAGGAAGAAAAAAAAAATCTCATGGACGTGGAGTACAGACTTGTGGTTGCCAAGGGGAAGGGGGAGGGAGTGGGATGGACTGGGAGTTTGGGGTTAGTAGATGCACACTGTTACATTTAGAATGGTTAAGCAAGGAGGTCCAACTGCACAGCACAGACAACTATGTACAATCTCTTGGGATAGAACATGACCGAAGCTAATATAAGAAAAGGAATGTATATATATGTATGACTGGGTTACTTTGCTGTATAGCAACAATTGGCACAACACTGTAAATCAACTCTAGTTTAATAAAAATATTAAAATTAAAAGTTTAAAAAATGGTTTTATTGAAGTATAGTTGATTTACGATGTATTAATTTCTACTATACAGCAAAGTAATTCAGTTATACAGATATATACCTTTTTTAATATTCTTTTCCATTGTTATTTATCATAGGCTATTGAATATAGTTCCTTGTTGAAAACAGGTTAAGTTTTTTAAACAATATTTTTAAACAAAAATATAATATAAATGTATAAAGCATATAAAGTATTTTTATAAACAGAATTTTTTCAACACTAAGAAAATTTACTTTATGAAGAAACTGCATAATATATCATTCAATTTTTCCTTTTTTGTTTTTTTGCTTTTTAGGGTTGCACCTGCAGCATATGGAGGTTCCCAGGCTAGGGGTCGAATCGGAGCTTCAGCTGCCAGCCTACACCACAGCCACAGCAACATCAGATCCAAGCTGCTGCATCTGCAACAGCTACACCACAGCTCACGGCAATGCCGGATCCTTAACCCACTGAGCAAGGCCAGGGATCGAACCCGCAACCTCATGGCTCCTAGTTGGATTCATTTCTGCTGCACCGCAATGGGAACTCCTCAAACATTTTTAAAATAACATAAAGGGCATGACTGAAGAGGGGGCATCCCCACATCTGGCCCTCCTGGCTCACATCTGGAAGCGCCTCCGCCCAGGCACCCCCTCTACCACCCCAGGGGGACCCCGCACCTAACTCCCTCCCTAATACGTGGCCAGCCACCCACAGAGCACACCTGCTACCCAGCTTTTGTTCACCTGTTTGTTCATCTCAAAGCCTCAGGGGCTCTGTTAGCACAGTCAGGAGGCCTTTTGTTTATAGAAAAAACATCATGAGATTCTGCGGCTAAAGAATAAACATCAGAAGGACTAACAGTGTTTTTTTATTTTTTGGAGAGCGTTTTCATTTCATTTATTTATTTTTAATTTTTTTTTGCATTGATAGTTGTGCAACGATCATCACAACCAAATTTTATAGCATTTTCATCCAAACCCTCAGTGCATCCCCCCCACCCAGAAAGACTAACAGTATTAACAAAGGCTTTCCATGTACCGGGTCCTCTTCTAAGTGCTTTGCACATGTTAACGCGCATAATCCCTGATGGAGGAAACTGAGGCACAGAAAGGTAAAGAAATGTGCCTAAGAGTACACAGCTAGTGCACGGCAGACCCAGCTCCAAATCCTGGCCCAGCCTGGGGCCCAGATTCTGAAGGTGACTGGTCACTGGTCAGCATTGTGGTGACAAACGAAGTTCAAAAGTGGTGTAAGTTAATGAAATGGGAGACAGACATGCTCCTAGGGGCTCCTCACCGTGGAGCATTCTGGTCTACAACGAGCTCTATTTAAACCTCATCTCCACTGTGAGCAGCTGTGCAGCCTTGGACCAGTCCCTCAGCATCTCTGGACTCTGGTTCCCTCATCCATGAAATGCGGAGGATAACAGGTGCCTGGTCAAATTGTTGTCGGTACCAAGACAAGACATGGGAGGAATGAGTCAGCCAGGGCAGCGTATAGCAGGTTTTTAAGGGATGCAGTTTTCTAGAGCGGTCCTTGCTGTTTCCAAACAGAAGCTGTCATCTGTGTCTAAACAGATTTCACACACCACTCAGAGAGGCCCACATGCTCAGAGCGCGTGGGGACCCCCCCGCCCCTCACCCCCACTCCCCACCCCCCACCTCCAGCACAGCCGTCAGGAAGTTCAGCCTCGACAGGACAGAGGAATGGCAGCAGCGTGAGAGCCCCGGGTACCAGGCGGGGTTGGGGGGTCAGGGGGGACAGGGGGTCTGCCCAGGGCAGCAGCTGCAGGGAGCAGTCAGGGAAAGGCACACCTGTCCCCTGCTGTTCAATTCTCCTAATGGCCTGGCTCATTCCCATTTTACAGATGAGGGATGAACCACTGAGCTCTCAAAGCCAGAGAGAAGCACTGTCCTGGCAGCGGCTCCAGGGCTGGCTGTGCTGGGGTGGGGTCCAGGCCACCAGGGGTCGACGTCCACTGCTCCCCTGTTCCTGACTGACATCCCACCCTGGCCCCCCCTAGGCTGGCCCTGCCCACCCCTTCTCAGGTCTGGCCACCTATGTGACTGCTCTGGATGGGGCCCCTGAGCGGGAATCTTCCTGGGACCATGTAGGGAACCCCCACAGCTGGGGGGAGTGCCATCCTATGGGGCACACCTCCTTTTTTTTTTTTTAATCTTTTTAGGGCCACAGCTGCGGCACATAGAAGCTCCCAGGATAGGGGTTGAATCGGAGCTGCAATTGCAGGCTTACACCACAGCCACAGCAACACCAGAACCACTGAACAAGGTCAGGGATCGAACATGCATCCTCGTGGATACTATACTATGTGACTCTTAACCCAATGAGACACAGTGGGAACTCCTGGGGCTCACCTCCTTGAACTCAGCAGGGGCACACTCCCAGGTCACTGTCGGCATTGTGAGTCAGGGCTCAGGGAGGCCACCGTTGCCTGGCCTGGCATGTCTGTGCTGGCCCCGGGCCCACAGCTGGGTGCTTGCACACGTACACATATTCAAGAGAAACACCCATGAGTTGAGGCACCCTCGGAACTGGAGGAACGGGGAGAGGAAAGAGGGGGCCCACTGGTTTCTTGGCTTAGAGCCCCTAGAGGGGACAGGGGCAGGGGGCGGGCAAAGAGTGAGAAGTCCAGCTGCATTGCAGGGGGACCCGCATACCCCTGGAGGAAAGCGGGGTTGCCTGATCTGTCAGCAGGCAGCTGGGCTACATCTCCAGACTCTGCAGATGTCATAAGTCTATTAGAATGGAAAACCACACACACACACACACACACACACACACACACACACACACACACACAACTGTTTTAGAGCAAAGGCTGGAACTTGGGCCACATTCCAGGGAGCTGCATGGCCTGATGTTTTCCTTCTCTGCTGAAAGTGGGGTCCCTGGTGTCTGCAAGGTTGTCTGGGACTAGGAGCACCAGCACCCACACAGCATGGAGTCGCCAGCTATCATGATGTTGGGGCTCAGAGAGCTCCCTGCCCGAGATGGCTGCACCCTCCTCTGTGAGGAAGGTTGAGGGGGGTTGCCGAGGGCGCCCACGCTACAGCGTCCGTGATTGACCGCTCAGCTTGTGCCAGCAGCACTTATGTGGGAGGAAGAGAAATAGGACTGCACACGTGCAAAAGAGGTCCCAGGGGCTGGGGGGCTCTCGTAGGCAAAAATGTCCCAGAGGAGGCTCTCTGGGTGGGGGGCATGCAGAAGGGGAGGCTGGGGATAGGTCCCCCCAGCCACCATGGAGAGTGCAAAGCACAGGGCGTACAGCGGCAGCACGGGAGACCACCCTCACAGCCACCCCCCAGCTGGGACTTGGCCTGAGAGGGGTCAGGATCTTCAGGTACTGAAACAACCAGAATCCCCAACAACAGAGATTGATAAGCGAGTTCTAGTGCATCCCCAAGGGGAATCTCAGGCAGCTTTAAAATACTACTTAGGGAGTTACCGTCATGGCTCAGCGGAAACGAATCTGACTTGGAACCATGAGGTTCCAGGTTCGATCCCTGGCCTCACTCAGTGGGTTAAGGATCCAGTGTTGCCGTGAGTTGTGGTGTAGGTTGCAGTCATGGCTTGGATTCTCCATTGCTGTGGCTGTGGCTGGCAGCTACAGCTCCGATTGGATCCCTAGCCTGGGAGGCTCCATATGCCGCGGGTGTGGCCCTAAAAAGACAAAAAAAAAAAAAAAGGAATAGAGTGTAAGAGTTCCCTGGTGGCCTAGAGGTTAAGTCTCATGCGTTGTCACTACTGTGGCATGGATTGGATCCCTGGCCTGGGCACTGCCACATGCCATGGGCGCGGGCAGAAAAAACAAAAAAACAGAAAAACAGCAGAGTGGAGATCAAGTTCAGGACTAACTGTAAGAGAGCAGAGCTTCAGAGAAGATGAGGCTCTCAGCTCCGGCAGGTCCCCCACCACGAGTTCAGGGTCCCAGCGTGCCAAGAATGAGACTCAAGATTCAAGATGGGGATATCTGGGGCTGTGCAGCTCCCAGGCCTCTGAACCGGCTGAGAGGAAGGGCGGAGCAGCCCACTCTCCGCTGCCCACTTGATGGGAGGCCCTGCAGCTGCTGGAAGTAGGCGCAAGGCAAAGACTTTCCGTGGGAAGGGATCGCGCACTCCAGCAAGGACCTGGAGAATGGGGCTCACACGTGGAGCCCAAGCAGAAAGGACTCCAAAAAGAGGGACTGTAGGGTGGAGGGCCTGTGCTAGAGGTCGCTGGGTTCGCCAGCTCCCAGGAGGGGCGTGGCCTCACCGCCCCGGAGGGAGGAGCGCAGGGCTGCCTGTCTAGGCAGCCTAACCCCAGGAGATGCTGCTGCAAAGCCAGACTTCCTGGGAACCATGGAAAGACAGGAGCCCATCTAGCAGAGGCCAGGAGGGAGCCCTCAACATCAGAAGCTGGGCTGCGTGTTGGCACTGAAAAATCCAAGTGGTAGTGACCAGCAGAGAGCTCCAGAAGCAGTTAAAGTTCACAGAGTTCCCGGGGGCAAGAGAGATGGCCAGATGGGAACTGCTTAATTTATACAGTCAGAATAAATCAGGGTTGGAAGATCAAAGACTGAGGACAAAGGCTGCACTAAAAACTCCAGTCCTGTGATCTGCGTCGTGGTCTCTCTCAGGACCTAAGCCAGCGCTGAATCCAGAACCCTGGACTGGAGAAGAGAATGAGCCTGCAGGAGAAAAGCCGCAAAGCCCATTTTAAAGATGATCATGGTCATTCAACCGATTGCTGGGAAGACCAGAATGCCAGACCTATCCCTGTGCAATGAGGTCCAAAGACAGGCACGGCTTTCAAAGCCCATGTCTTGGGCCCCACATGGCTTCCCAGCCCAGGGAGTTGTGAGTACTAAATAAAGATTCCAAAACTATCCTTGTTAAAGCCCAGTTCTCTTCCACATCCTGGACTGCCCCCTTCTTCTCTACTTCTTTCTCCTTCTCAAGAACCAAAGCCTCAAAGGTCCACTTCTCTCTTTTTGAGGAAAGCCATTAGGGTAAAGGCATCGATAGTCACCCCTGCATTCTAAAAGACACACAAAGAAGGCAATGCTCTAGTCCAAGAAAAGACTTTCTAATGGTTGATTTCAGGCAAAAAGGCAGAGCCATGAGGCAAAGAATTGCTTCCATATTTCTTCCAATGGATACCAAGTCAATGTTTGGGGTGGGATAACTTTTGTCTTATACCCCTCTAACACATATCTCTAGCACCATGTTACTTGAAAGTATCTTCCTGGGGCACAGGTTGCAGGGAAGGATGGACTGAAGGTTTGAGATTGGTATATGCACACTGTGGTATGGGGAATTGTTGGCTGATGGAAACCTGCTGTATAGCACAGGGAACTCTACCTGCTATTCTGTAATAATCTATATGGGAAAAGAATCTGACGGGAATGGATGTGTGTATATATATATAACTGAGTCACTTCACTGTACAGCAGAAATTATCACAATATTGTAAATCAACTAGACTTCTATAAAACCTTAAAAAATGAAACATAAATAGGAGTTCCCATCATGGCTCAGTAGTAACAAACCCGACTAGTATCCATGAGGAAGCAGGTTAAATCCCTGGCCCTGCTCAGTGGATTGCTGTGAGCTGTGGTGTAGGTTGAAGACGCTGCTCGGATCCTGTGTTGCTGTGGCTGTGGCGTAGGCCGGCAGCTGCAGGTCCGATTCGACCCCTAGCCTGGGAACTTCTATATGCCACAGGTGCGGCCCTGAAAAGCAAAAAGAAAAAAAGAAACATAAACAAATGAAAGTATCTTCCTGGGAAGGTGAGCAGCCCCAGCAGCCCTGAGGAGCTCAGAGCGGACTGTCCACTCAGGCCTGACAGCAGCAGATGCTGCCGCAGAACAAGACTCCCTGGAGCAGCTGAGAGTCCAGAGTTACCTGTTATCTTTCCTGCTCCCCTTCCTGATGGGGAACTTGCTGAGGGCAGCTGTGTGACTGATTATTGTCTGAATCTTTAACATCCAGCTGGACACCGAACAAGTGCCCAGGTACCAGATGAAGGGCAGGAACAGCAGGCAGAGCCCAGGGCCCCCAGGCCTCCCTCCCAGTCCTGTGCACACAGCAGGATCACAGCACATTGTTGCCGCCAGCCCACGTCTGTCTCAGACCCCTGGGCCTGGGTCTGCAGGCTGGGAGCTGCAGGCGTGCCCACGCCAGCCTGGCTTCTGCTCCAACACGGGTCCAGGCCCTGACACCCAGAAAGCGCTGGCAAAGTCTACTGGCTGGGCCCCTACCAAATAGGAAAGCAATTACTCCCTTCCCTGAGGCTACATTTTGAAAATATATTTAGTAACTTCTAAACAAAGCACACCAAGCCCCCCATCCAGTTGTATTTGTTTAGCTAAATTAATTCTATTTTAATATTTCCATTAGCCACTTAATTTATTCTAAAACCTAGCACTGCAAAGTAATAAAACCTCTCAAATATTGACAGACGGCAAAGTAAATATCGCCCAGCTGCAACCATCTGTTTTTCCTCCAAATTCCTCAAGATGGAGGGTGCACTGCCATCACTTATGTATGAGCCTTCCCAGGCCCAGGGCATCTGCCCTTAGCCCTTTCCCAGCCCCTGAGCCAGGGTGGCTGGATGCCACCCTCTGGAGCCGGTCACAGGGCAAGAGGGAAAGGAGGAGAAGGTCTGGAGTGAAGAGGAGAAAATCACCGCAGCCCAGAGAAATGAAGTGAGCCTGGCTGAAATGTAGAAGCTCATGTCCACTGTCCCCTGGCTCCCACGACAGGGGGCCTCTGACATCCTTGACATTCCAGATCCTGCTCCCCATTCCCCCACCCCCACCACTCCCAGCCCCACCGCTGCCTGTCTAGGCTGGGATGGGAGGGGAGACCCCCTGCACAGCTGGCCCTGGGGGCCCTCACGGAGGCCCGGCCAACAGCTTGAAGCCCTGACTGCACCTTCTTCCTGAGGGTCTGCTTTAGCCTTGGGGGGTGAGGCTGGAACCCCGGCTCTGAGGGCAGCTGCCTACAAGGCAGGTGCAGCGTGGCCTATAGGAAAGTCCTCAGGCAGGCAGGACAAAGGAGAGAGATGACTTGGTCTCTCCCCCGCCCCGCCCCTGCCAAGAGCTGCTGGAGCGTGCCACCTCCCCTCTCACTAGAGCGAGAGAGGGGGTTCCCTGTGGGGTTTGGGGTGTGTCCGCCTGGCCCATAACGGGGGCCCAGGAGGCCCTGGCAACACTAGGCCACTGGCCAGACGCCCCACCTCTCTGAGAAGGAAAGCTGTCCCCTGAGCTACTGTTCTCCGAGCCAGGGGTACAGGTGAGACAACCCCCAGGTAGGGGGACCAGGAGCGAGGTCACACAGCCCCGCCCAGCACTCACACACCTGCCGGTGCACGGGAACGTGCCTGGTGTTTACAAGGCTCATGCTTATAATTCCTCCTGTGCCACCAGGCCAAGATAAGGCAGCCACAAACCTCCCCCCGCACATGTCCTGGCCATGTGGCCCCAGCGCACTCAGACTTCTCCCTACCTGCTCCCTCCAGGCTCCCGCCCTTGCTCAGCAGCCCCTGCTCCATTGCTCTGTGGATGTGGCACCCCTTTCATTGAAGACCCAACTGGAAGGCGGAGGGGCGCCATCTAGGTGCTCAGCTCAGCCCCGAGCTCCTGCCTGGAGTCTGGAGTCCAGAAAGGATGGAAGCCCAGGCCACGCATTTGTCCAGCGAGCAGGCGTATCAACCCCACAACTTGCTCCAAGTATGCCAGATGCCTTAAGGTGCCTGGAACCCTATGGGGAGAGAGTCCAGCAAGTGAGGAGAGCGGGCTCTGTGTCCTGGGGGCTGCAGTGGGGTCTGTGCTCCGGTGGCCAGGAGGGTAAGAGGAGGGGGCAGGGAGCCCCATCCAGCTAGGCTTGCTTGGCAGGACAGAAGATGTTGGAAGGCGACAACGTGGAAGGCCATGACCTGCTACTGGGAAGAAAGCCCAGACCTCAGCATGAGGGCAGTGGGGAGCCAAGACTGGTTTTAGCCTTGGGTAGAAACATGCTCTGGTTCAAAGCTGAGACACCTCCCTAGGGCAGCCTGGGGCAGCCACGGAGAGAGCGAGGAAGCCAGCCTAGGAGCGAGAGAGCAGCACCAGGAAGGCTGAAAGACACTCCCAATAAAAGCCAAGGTGCACCCTCAGTCTCAGCAGCAGTTAGCTCCATGCAGACTGGCAGGAGGGAGCGAGCCCTCTGACTCAGGGCCTCCCCTCTCCTGCCCCGCTCCCGCAGCATCTGGGACCCTTCGGCCCTTGTGTCCATGGGGAGCCAAGGATGACATCCCATTCCGTGCAATAAATGTTGATTGGGTGGCTGCCGCGTGCAGACACGCTGCTGGGCACATGCAGACAGAATGGCCATCCCACTCAGCCGCCCAGAGCGCCCTCTCACACGGGAGTGAGAGAACGACCCAGCTAGAGCAATAGCATGGGATGCAGCCAGAGAGGGTCATGGTGCCTGGAGGACACGGCCAGTAATGAGACTCAGTTCGGGGGAAGAAGGAGACCTGAGGGTCCTGGTCCCAGCGTCCTCACCAGACCCCCGGGGAGGCCCCATGCTCAAGTGGCTGCCCCAGCCCTGCCTCCAGGACATACAGGATCCTGATGGCCATCGTCACCCACGTCCCTCTCATGACAGCCTCACAAGTGAGGAGAGCAAGGAGGAGGTGGGGAGGCGGGGAGGCGAGGGACGGTGCCCAGGGAGGAGGAGCACGTGTACGAGGGACAGGTGGGGAAGGTGGAGGTCTGGCCAAGTCCCCCTACCGTGCCCTGCTCTGCCCGGGGCTCCCCTGCAGCATGAGCAGCATGCGCCTCCCCAGGCCCCCCGCACCCCCACTTCCCCACACGCTGCCTCCCAGAGAACTGCCACCAAACACCCCTTGGCAACATTCTCTCCATGTTTTATCTACATGCTCGGGCCTTCAGTTATCTCAGCAGGTTCTGCTGACATCATCCCAGGAATCCACATGACCCGGGGCAGCCCACTGGCCTCGCAGCCCAGAAGGAAGGGGAAAAAAATGGCGTGTTCACAGCCAGAAGAGGGGTTCATCAATTTCCCGCAGATTACCAGATGTGTGCAATTTATGGCCAAGGCCAGACGTGTCAAGCCTGGGAGGAGCTGAGAGATGGCTGTGAGGAGGTGTCACGTGGTGAAGAGGCAACCGCACAGCCATGGGCACTGAAGGACAGCGGGGAGCAGCCACCAACAGGGCCCACAGGGACTTGGGCCCCGGGGGCAGAGGCGGTGCTTCATTCAGCTCTTGTGCCAAGACACCTGTGAGCCTCACACCAGGCACACCTGCACAAGTGGGGGGCTTTGGGACTCTGTGCAGCCAAGGGCCACCAAGTGAGTGACAGCCCCCAGCATATCAGGAGCCCCTGGGATTCAGCACAGCCCTTCTTGCTGCAGCAGAAAGCTATGGAGCCTTGAGGCAGGGACGTCACCAAGGCTGGGCTGGTGGCCCAGGATGGCAGTGAATCCTTGGGTGACCCAGCCCCCAACCCCCCATCTGCTGCACCAAGGTGCTCGCTCACAGAGCATGCAAGTCAAGAGCTCGTCTCTGGGCAAGACGGCCCCAAAAAGGGATTCCAGAGTCAACCTTGGTGCAGGAAAAGGGGGAAATAAACTCAAAGGTCCACAAGCATCTCAGATAAGGGGCCTCCAGAGCCCTGGCCATTTGATTCCTCATTTTCAGCCGAACACGCAGAGGTCTGGGCCACTGTGACCTTTCCAAGGTCACACAGGTGGTAAGTGGTGGAGATGAGTTCCAAATCCATACCTGATGGCTTAACACCCACATGGGCCACAAGCTGCTTGTCCCCACACAGGGCACCAGTCAGGCAACGGTGCTTGGCAGCATGTTCATGTCATGAAAGTGTGTGATATATTCCACTGCATACACAAAATATTTTACTTTAAAAGATAATAAGGTGGTGGTGGTGGTGAAGGAGCCTCCATGTGGCTCAGCAGGTTAAGAACCAGACACGGTGTTCGTGAGGATGCTGGTTCCATCCCTGGCCTGGCTCATTGGGTTAAGGACCCAGCATTGCTCTGAGCTGAGGTGTGGGTCGCAGATGCGGTTCAGATCCCACGTGGTTGTGGCTGTGGCTGTGGCTGTGGCTGTGGCCGGCAGCTATAGCTCTGATATGACCCCTAGCCTGGGAACCTCCATTTGCTGCAGGTGCAGCCCTAAAAAGAAAAAAAAAGAGAGAGAGAGAGAGAGAGAGAATAAAGAAAAGGCCTCAGAGCCAACAGAAAGCAGAGAATCCTCTCTGTGCCCTGTTCATGTATATAGACTCGCTCAGCCAAAGGCCTGGGAGGAACCAGGATAGACTGTGAGCTTGTCCCCTGGCCACCAGGTTTCGGGGACACTTTCCAGCACCAACCCTCAGACAGGCCTGGTGTTGGCCAGAAGGGGCCCCAGCCATTGCCCGCAGGAACGCCACAGGGCAAGCGGGAAGTGGGTGCAGCTGTGCCAGGGCCTCACCCACTGCGGTGCCATCTCCCGAGAGGGTTCCCTGCCCCCAGGAGCTGCGATCTGCTAGAGGCTGTGATTTCCAAACAATAGCACTCCTGCAAGGGGCGGTCTTGGAGAGGGAAGAAGAGTCCAGCGGAGGCAGCCCGAGTTCCTGATGTTGGGGGAGCGGGCAGCACCCACCCAGCCATCACGGGAGCTACTCTGAGGACAGTCTAGGACACAGACAGTTGAGGAGCTGAAGAGGCAGGGAGACAGAGAGGCGAAGAGGACAGCAGGCTTGATCCAGAGTAGCTGCCACGTGGCATGACTGTTGTCCTGTCATGGGAGGGGGTGGCAGGTGGAATCAGGCTGCTGGGAGCAGCTGAGCAAGGAGAGATTCTTCAGGGTCAGCCTGGAGGGGACATCCATGGAGGACTTGGGGGCCAGCCTGACCAGAGGCACCTGCTGCTCCGGGCACAGGCAGCCCTGGTCCCAGACCTGACATAAGGTCACGCTGTGAGGAGCCTTGAATGACCGGAGCCCTTCCAAGCCTGACCTTGGAAACTCGAGTAAGCAGCTCAACCTCCCTGGACTGGTTTTCCTCTTCTGTCTAATGGGACCGAGAGTCCCTGTCCAGCAGAAACACTGGTGGGAGGAAGCCAGACCCTGTTTTTTTTTCCCATGAGACACAGACAATATAGCAGCTCTTGTTACCAAAGGCCTTCCCTGATGGTCTCCTGCATGCCAGCGGCATGACAGTTTTGCCCATTTTCCAGGTGGGATCACCAAGGCTCAGAAAGAAATGTGACCCAGCAAACCCCCACGGCTAGAAAGTGACAGGCCCACAGAACAGGTCTGCTACGTCCAAAGACAAGGCACTTTTTCTCACGCAAGCCATTTCTTCAGCATAAGCCTATTTACTCAAATCTCGCCCTGTGGAAATAAGAAGAGGGGGGACAGTTCCCGTCGTGGCACAGCAGTTAACGAATCTGACTTGGAACCATGAGGTTGCAGGTTCGATCCTGGCCTTGCTCAGTGGGTTAAGGATCCAGCGTTGCTGTGAGCTGTGGTGTATGTCGCTGATGTGGCTCAGATCCTGCATTGCTGTGGCTGCAGCATAGTCCAGCGGCTACAGCTCCAATTAGACCCCTAGCCTGGGAACCTCCACATGCCGCGGGTGTGGCCCTAAAACGACAAAAGACAAAAAAAAAAAGAGAGAGAGAAAATGGGGGGGATGCTATTAATCCCCAAATTTTCATTCCTTGAAATTCTGGGAAATTCTTCCCAAACTGCAACAGTACATACAGGAAGCCAGGAGGCCAGGGCGCAGTGTAGCCACATTGAGAAGGTGTGACTCATCCTCCTGGGATGTTTATGGGGAGACCCCCTGTACCCCCTCGACCTTCTCCACAGGGGCAGCTGCGAGAAGATAAAAGCTTCATTATTCAGAGACGCCTCCTGCCAGGCAGGTCCAGGGCGGGCTCCAGCCTCTGGCCACCCCTGACCTCACAGGTCAACTTGGGACTGACCCCAAATCCTCCACATTCCTCCCTCCCCGGGTCAGGAATGGCACAGGTTTTGCAAGAGACAGTTTCAGAGATTCCACCAGGCCTTGGGGTGGGTCTTAAATCACAAGGGCAGGGACGGCTGACAGCCACTGAATCCCCATCAATCTTCCTGCAAGACCGGTCAGGCTCCCGCTGAGGAGGATTTATGGGGAGGGAGGGACCCTGGACAACGGGGCCCCGCCCAGGCCCGCAGCAGCATTTTCCCAGGGTCCCAGCCACTCCTCTGGAGAGTCAGAAAGACCAGCCTGGGCACATCAGGCTGGTGGGCTTACCAACGGCTTCACTTGCCTTCTCTTCTCTTCTGTCTGTGTCCAAAGTCTTGCAAAAAGTCTGCATTACTGTTTAAATCAAGAGAGGGATGAAAACAATAGGGTTGTTTGCTTTTGTCTGGTTTGCGAGTTGTCCTCAAGGGCAAAGAACTGCACAGGCATCTCCCGCCAGCCTGCAGGGAACACGGAGCCTGGCAGGCCGGGGAGCCTGGACGTGTCTGATTTCCCAGGGAACCCACAAAGAAAGCCACAAACCTCCCACAGAGAAACCCAAGCCATATTCTAGTCACAGGAGTTCCCACCGTGGCTCAGTGGTTAATGAAGTCGACTAGGAACCATGAGGTTGCAGGTTCAATCCCTGGCCTCGTTCAGTGGGTTAAGGATCCAGCGTTGCCGTGAGCTGTGGTGTAGGTTGCAGACACGGCTCGGATCCCGCGTTGCTGTGGCTGTGGCGTAGGCCTGCGGCTACAGCTCTGATTAGACCCCTAGCCTGGGAACCTCCATATGCCACAGGTGTGGCCCTAGAAAAGACAGAAAAAAAAAAGGCTTAACACAATAAAAGCTTATTTCTTATTCATTCAAACCCATTGCAGATGCTTTGTCTGTGACTCTCCTGGACAGTTTCTGCCCTTTGCAGAGTGCACTGTCTTTGGGGGTCTTTGGGGTTCTCTCCTGGACCCACTGCATGCTACTGGTCAATCTATGAAATTGTGGAGAACCACACAGGATGTGGTTCAGCCAGGCCTGAAGTTTGGCATGCCCCTGGTTTCAGCCCACATTCCACCAACCAAAGCACAGTCACATGACCCCAGCTTGTCCACAAGGGAAGCTGGGACACGTAGTCCAAGTGTGCCCAGGAAGAGGAACTGGGGCTGGGGGCTTCAAGCCAGATCCTGCCAGCTCCAGTGTTTGAAGCCCTGGCTCCCTTCACCCCACCACCCATCCTCCACACATGTCCTCTGAGTCTGCTTCTGGGACACAGGCTGAATGAAGACTATTCAAACTGAAGCCCCACATGTGGCTTTAGCTGCAGGATGTTTGATCAATTAAAAACCAGAGAAGTGTAAAGAGATAGGAAGACATTTCCATTCACCAAAGAGGAGATTGCAAGGAAGCAGATTAAAACCACATTTGAACTAAGAAAAAAATAATTGGCAAAATTCCTGGAATCCAAGTACGTTCCTGTAATGAATGGAATTCTCTCCTCAACTGCACAGCCATGTGCTTCTGATTCCAGGAGGCTCAACTTAATTGCAATGGGGCTGAATATTAAAGTTGCAACTCTCAATACAGCAACAGTTGCCTAATTACCACATCTCAGGAGGTGGGTCTATAATCAGTTTTTAAAAGAAGATCTCCTACATGTAGCACCTTTCCACAAGGGGACCCCAGAATCTTTCCAAATGTTAATTAACTTCCTTTCGGGAAGTCCCAGGCACATGAACTTCAGCGACTGACAAAAGTTGAAGTCTGTCAGCAGAATAGGTGTGAGGCGGATACGGAACTGTGTGGACGTGGGTTCAAGGTCCAAACCATAAAAAGGAGGGAGCAAAGTAATCATGCCAAGAGGAGGCAGGAGTATGCCTTCCAGGTGGGGTGGGATGGGAATCAGGGGACCCAGAGGCCTGGCTCAGTTCTGGCCAGTTTCAATTTCCAGAACACTCTGGGTTCATGCAGAGAAGGGTCTCAAAATTAGTCAGAGTTGGTCTGTCAGGTGGGGGTGTCTGCATAGCCGAGCTAGGACATGAAGAAGCAGGGAAGTGGACCAGGGAGACTCCAGTCATGAGCCCCAGGGCCAGTCTGCATCTGCTGAGGAGCCCTGGGTCTGGAAGGAGGTCCTAGCCCTGTGGGAGGAGGTGGAGACCCTGCTAGGCAGAGAGCAAATGGGGTAGGATCCCCTCTACCTCAGAAGGGAGGAGACACCAGGACAGGTGACAATGACAATTGGGGAAGAAGCCCCCCAGGGAGTGGGAAAGCATCTGCAAAGAGCATCTGGAACAACCTGGCCACTCCAAGTACTGCAGGGGTGTCGGGGTGACTGGCAGGTAAGTGGGTATTGGGGCCTGGGGAGGGTATTGGAGCCTGGCACACGTTAGGGAGTCAAGGTTGGCATAGTCTGGTGTGTGGGTTAGAAAAAGAATTTTCCGCCATAGCCAGATAAAGAGAAAGAAGAGTTTATTGAGACAAAAGTTGCTGCTGGCACAGCGTGACTCTTTGCTGATAATCAAGGAGCACCAACTCTGAGCATGTGGCTGTGCCTGTTTTTATAACCCAGGGAGAGGAGAGGTCTTGCAGTACACCAGTTGACCTGCTAATTGGTTGGGGAAAGAAGGGTCTTACAATACACTTTCTGGTTGGTGAGGGTGTATAAGGTCCCTATAGGGACAGGGTGAGGAGTGGATAGGAAGGAGTAGGCCAAGCTGCTTGAGGTGGGGGAGGGAGTATTGCAGTGAGATGGGCGGGGTGATGATAAGGATCTGGTAATTCTTGTCTTGGCGAAAGACTTTGAGTTCTATCTCCCTGAAGGGGCCTTGAAGTCCCACAGGGACCTTCTAGCCAAGCCTGGGGTCCGGGTTCCTCTTTATAGGGAGGGATTCCATGTCTGGGCTTCTGCCTCTCCCCACAGCCTCCCCCATCACGGACAGCATCCTTCAGCCTCTGAAGAGGAGCTTCAGCCCTGGCACCTGCTGCATCCTCAATCAAACATGATGACCCCTAACACAGTACCCGGGCCTGGCTGCCGAAACTCTCCAAATTCATCCCTTCCACTGAAGGCCAGAAAGCATGCCTCCAGCTCCCACCAGTGTCTCCTATGCTAAGGGAAGGCAGCTGGGGTGTGTGGGTAGCCTCATCCAAACACTGAGTCTTTTTCCCACCACCCCCAAAGTTGACTCCCCAACCTCTGCGCACCCGTGCCTACCTTGCAGGCCCCCCCAGAGTTACCCCTTCCAGGGACGTTCCCCAGGCAGGACTTACAGCACCCTCTCTCCCATAACTTTGCCTGCCCCACACGGGACGCCCATCTATCCATCTCACCACTGACACTGAGGAAATAAGGGTCTGTCTCCAGCATTGCAGAGCCTAGGGATGGTGCCCAGCTGATGCTGGGTAGATCTTATGAACGAACCAGAAAATTGGTAGAAAGCCAGGGGCTTGGCAAAAACACCACCTTCCTGATTCAGAAACCTTATCATCAAAATACTGGTTTCTGGAGTTCACGTCATGGTTCAGCAGAAACAAATCTGACTAGTATCCATGAAGACGCAGGTTCCATCCCTGGCCTCTCTCAGTGGGTTAAGGATCCAGCGTTGCCGCGAGCTGTGGGGTAGGTCACAGACGAGGCTCGGATCTGGTGTTGCTGTGGCTGTGGCATAGGCCAGTGGCTATAGCTCTGATACAGCTCCTATCCTGGGAACCTCCATATGCTGCCAGGTGCGGCCCTAAAAAGACCGAAAAAAAAATGCTCTTTTCTTCCTTCCTTCATTCTTTATTCAAAACTTTTTTAGCTGTTGTCACTCTGACCCATAGTTAATTTTGTTATCTACTCCTATCAAATGACATGAAAATTAGCAGTTTACAGCCACACATATTTATTATCCACAGTTTCCGTGGGTCAGAATCTGGATGGGGCTTAACCTCTGGTGAGAAGTCTCTCATGAGGACACAGTCAAGCTATCGACTGGGACTGCGATCTTACCTGCAGGCTGGACTGTGGGGCTCTGCTTTCAGGGTCTCTCACATGGTTTTGATAGGCATAGTTCCTGCCACTGGGCTTCTCCACGGGGCTGCTTCATGATGTGACAGCCAGTATCCCCAGGAGGAGTGACCCAACAGAGAGCAAGAGAAAGCAACCAAGACAGAAACTATAGCCTAATCTCAGAAGTGACATCACATCACTTCTGCCACGTCCTGTTCATTAGAAGTGAGTCAAGGAGTTCCCCTCATGGCTCAGCGGTTAGTGAACTTGACTGGCACCCATGAGGACACGGGTTTGATCCCTGGACTCACTCAGTGGGTTAAGGATCCGGTGTTGCCGTGAGCTGTGGTGTAGGTCACAGCTGCAGCTCAGATCCCAAATTGCTGTGGCTGTGGCATAGTCCAGAGGCTACAGTTCCAATTGGACCCCTAGCCTGGGAACCTCCATATGCTGTGGGTGCAGCCCTAGGAGACAAAAAGACAAAAAAAAAAAGAAGAAGAAAAGAAAACTCTAATTCAAAAGCATACATTCACTGCCCCCCCCACGTTCATTGCAGCACTATTCACAGTAGCCAACACATGAAAACTACCTAAATGCCCATAGACCGATGAGTGGATATATGGTACATATACACAATGCAATACTACTCAGCCATGAAAAAGAACAAAATAATGCCATTTGCAGCAACAGGGATGGAACTAGAGATTCTCATACTAAGCAAAATAAGTCAGAAAGAGAAAGACAAACAGGGTGTGATATTACTTATATGTGGAATCTAAAAAAATTATACAAATGAACTTATTTCCAAAACAGTAATAGACTCACAGACACAGAAAACAAATGTGTGGTTACCAAAGGGGAAATGGGCAGGGGAGACATAAATTAGGAGTTTGGGATTAACAGATACACATTACTATAGATAAAATAGATAAGCAACAAGAATTTACTGTACATGTGGTATAGGTTGCAGATACGGCTTGGATCCCGCGTTGCTGTGGCTGCGGTGAAGGCCGGCAGCTGTAGCTCCAATTAGACCCCTAGCCTGGGAACCTCCACATGCCGCAGATGAGGCCCTAAAATGACAAAAAGACAAAAAAAAAAAAATTTTCTGTGCAGCACAGGGAACTATACTCAATACCTTGTAATAACTTATAATGGAAGATAATCTGAAAAAGTATATGTGTGTTGTGTGTGTGTATAAACTGAATCAATTTGCTGTACACTTGAAACTAATACAGCATTATAAACTGTACTTCAGTAAAAAATAAAATAATGAGGTTCCCACTGGGGCTCAGTGGTAATGAACACAACTAGTAACCATGTGGACTCAGGTTCAATCCCTGGCCTTGCTCAGTGGGTTGGGGATCCGGCAATGCTGTGAGCTGACTCGGCTTGATCTGGCATTGCCGTGGCTGTGGTGTAGGCCGGCATCTACGGCTCCGATGTGACCACTAGCCTGTGAATTTCCAAATGCCGCAGGTAGGCCCCAAAAAGACAATTAATTAAGGAAGTTCCTCTGTGGCATAGTGGGTTGAAGGGTTGCCACAACTGCGGCTCAGTTTTGATCCCTGGCCCAGGAACTTCCACATGCTGCAGGTTCAGGCAAAAAAATAAAATAAAATAATAAGAGAAAATAACATAAAACATGAACCAATCAATTCAGCCTACATTCAAGAGGGGGTAATTTCACAAATCCTAGGGAGAGGGGATTCTTGGGGCCTCTCGGAGGCTGCCTGTCACATTTTCATCCCTGTGGCAGATCTTAGTTTCCTGCAATAGTACCTCCCATAGCACCTGCTCCTCTAGAAACTGGCCACTGACCCATGAGGAGGTGAAGTCAATGTCCCCATTCCTTGCACCTGGGAGAGATTTTGGAACTTTTAAGAGGTGTGACTTTTAAGCCTCTACCTTGTGTTCTAAAGACACTCACTTTTGAAACAGCTGCCTGGTTTTGTTTTTTGGGGGTTTTTTTGGCTTTTTAGGGCCACACAAGAGGCATATGGAGGTCCCCAGGCTAGGGGTCTAATCAGAGCTGCAGCCGCCGGCCTACGCCACAGCCACAGCAATGCCAGATCCGAACCACGTCTATGACCTACACCACAGCTCATGGCAACGCCGGATCTTTAACCCACTGAGCGAGGCCAGGGATCGAACCCACATCCTCATGGATCTTAGTTGGATTCATTACTGCTGAGCCACAACAGGAACTCGCCAGCTGCCTGTTTTAAAGAAGCCCAAGCGGCCTGTGGAGAGGCCTTGAGACCCCAGGCCCACAGCCCAAGCCAAGCTCCCAGCTGACAGCCAGCACTAACGTGCCATGTGAGTGTACCGTCTCGGAAGAGACCCCTCCACTGGTGCCACCAGCAGCCCAGATTGAAGATTTATGAGGAAAACAAATTACCGTCATTTGGTAACAATAAATTTTGATATCTTAATAGCAATGAATAACTACTGAATCTTGGGTTGGCTTTTTACAGTGACAGACAGCCAGCACAGTTCCCGGAGGTCCCCTTCCCACTGCAGAGATGAACTCCAGGGCCTCCCGCCCACCCCCCCATCCGCCACCCCCAGGCCGAGGCTGGCAGGTAAAGAACACACGGACCCAGCCAGGAAGGGGTGGCCTGCAGTGCCCCACAGGTACCAGGCTGAGCTCCCACAAAGAGGAAGGGGTGCGTCATCACGCAGTCTGGGAACCCTGGGATATGTGGGGCTGCAGTAAGGCAGGCTCAGGCAGAGCCCGAAGCCCAGTGACGGGCCAGACGGCCTGCCTGCAGGGAACTCAGAACACCTCCCTGGAGGATATGCATCTGGCCAGGAAGGCAAGCCCGGCTTCAGCTGGGGACAATAGTTCCCAGACGTACCGGCCGAGTAGGGGACAGCAGAGTTCCTAAGGGACAGCTGCCCTAGAGAGCAGCCCCATTCAGTAGACACTGGGTCGAGCAAGACTCCAGTCCCTGGCTGACCTGGAGGGAGGAGGAAGAGGGCGTGGAGCAGCATTCCGGCCGGGACGACGCCAGCCTCAGAGGGTGGAGCCAGCCTCACCGGCCTCACCAGGCACAGACGGTAGAGATCACGGAATCTTAGGGAATTGCGGGTCCCAGGCCCTCTTCATCCGGGTCTCTTCCCCCAACCCCTGCTTCCTCATAGGTGGGCAGGAAAGCCAAGGTCACGTTTCAGGAAAATCTTCCCTCAAGAGGCCCTCTTCCGACGGCATGCGCATGGCCACGGCATCTTAACCCCAGCCTCTCGCTGTCCGTCTCAGCCATGAGCCCACCCTGCAGAGAAATTGCAGATGGAAGTGGTAAAGCTTGCAAGAAAAATTCAGGACATGGGAAAGTTAAGGAAAGAGCTGCAGTTCTCACACCTCAAACCTTCCTAAAGAGGGATCAGCGGGGTGGGCAGGTGATCAAATGAAGAAGAAGAACACCTCCCCTGTGGCAAGAAGGAGGGGCGCCAGGCCACTGCTCAGCACCCTGCCTTACAGGGAGACCAGGTAAACTGATGAGGGGGCAGAGTTTTCCGTTAAAAGTGACTCTTACTGTAATCATATCACAGGACCAGACATCTAGCTTTGTCGGTAACATCACACACAGACACACAGACGCACATGCACATGCGCACACACATCCTAATCAAAATTTAAGAATAGGACAACATTGAGCTTTTTTTTTGTCTTTTTGCCTTATCTAGGGCTGCACCCACGGCATATGGAGGTTCCCAGGCTAGAGGTCTAACAGGAGCTGTAGCCGCCGGCCTACGCCACAGCCACAGCAACGCAGGATCCGAGCTGCATCTGCGACATACACCACAGCTCACGGCAACACCGGATCCTTAACCCACTGAGCGAGGCCAGGGATCGAACCCGCAACCTCGTGGTTCCTAGTCGGATTCGTTAACCACTGAGCCACGACGGGAACTCCCAAAATTGAGCTTTTAAAAAACGTTTACATTAAATATTTCAGTGTAAACTCCCATGGAAACTTTCTTTTAACACGATGTTTTGGAGTTCCCTTGTGGCTCAGCTGGTTAAGGATCTGGTGTCCTCACTGCTATGACACCACGGGCTGCTGTGGCGTGGGTTCGATCTCTGGTCCAGGAAGTTCCGTATGCCTCAGGTGCAGCCAAAAAGAAAAAGAGTCTAAAAGCAATATTTTGGGAGTTTCCATTGTGGCTCAGTGGTCCAACAAACCCAACTAATACCCATGAAGACATGGGTTCGATCCCTGGCCTCACTCAGTGGGTTAAGGACCCAGCATTCCTGTGAGCTGTGGTGTGGGTCACATCCCACACTGCTGTGGCTGTGGCATAGGCCAGTGGCTACAGCTCCAATTTGAGCCCTAAGTCAAACCTCCATATGCCTCAGGGAACCTCCATACGCCTCATGTGCATCCTAAAAAGACAAAATACAATATTTTGGTGCCTAAATGATGTGATATCATTTTCTGTGGCCTTTGTCTAGTACCAGGTCCCCTGCCACCATCCCTGGCACTGGAGGGGCCTGGAAGGAGCACAGCTCCGCACGGAGCAGAGACTGGGTGGGTGGCCTGGGAGGGCCTGGCAGGGAGCTTTCCTCAGGCAACATTTCAGAATGATCCCCACCCCCACCCTGACCTTCGGGTGGGACTAACCAGGAGCCTGGAGCCAAGACTTGCACAGCTCTCAACTTCCAGGCAGAGTGGGGCCTGAAAAGGAAGCAGACATGCTTGGAATTCCAAAAATGCACCCTTGTCTCAGGCCTCTGCCCGCTTCCCCAACCCTCCCCGGACTCCCAAGTGTGGGGAGTGGGGCCTGGAAAGCAAGCGCAAACCCCCACTTCTCCTAGAGACAGAGCAGAATTCACGCCCACCCCATTACCGCACCCCCACTCACTCCCAGTCTAGCCTTGGGACTTCCTGTGCACACTCCCAAAGCTGCCTGTGTGCTCAGTGGGCCAGATCCAAGGACGAGCCCTGGCCCTGTCTCCCCATGATGCAATCTTCAGTGACATCCCACAGTGGGAAGGGGACAGCAGACAGGAGACAGCCGATAGGGGACGGCAGACAAAGGACAACAGACAAGGGGACAGCAGACGTGGCACAACAGACATGGGACAGCAGACAGGGGACAGCAAATAGCGGACAGCAGACGGGGACAGCGGAGAGCAGACAGGGGACAGCAGACAGGGGACAATGGACAGGGGACAGCAAATAGTGGACAGCAGACGGGGACAGCAGACAGCGGACAGCAGACAGAGAATCGCAGACAGTGAATAGCAGACAGGACACAGCAGACAAGGGACAACAAACATCCGGGGTGTGGCAGCCAGGGGACAGCAGACAAGGGACAGTAGACAGAGAACAGACACAGCCAACAGGGGGTAAGAGACAGGAAACAGCAGGCAGGGTACAGCAGACAAGGGGACAGCAGACATGGGACAGCAGACAGTAGCCAGGACATGGCAGACAGGGGACAGCAGCCAGGGAACAACAGCAGCCAGGACACAGGAGCCAGGACATGGCAGACAGGAGACAGCAGACGGGGACAGCAGGCAAGGGAACAGCAGTCAGGACACAGTAGACAGGACACGGCAGACAGGAGACAGCAGACAGGGTTGCAGATAGGAGACAGTCAGCTGAACAACAACCCTCTTTCTGGCACCTCTGCCTGAACTAGAGACCCCCTTTGCATCTTTCGTTGGAGTCCCAGTCTGATGTTAGCTGTTTGAATACAAATTGCATTTATTTCTCCCCCCATCACTGCTTTCAGTCATGTGGATCAAATCTCCTTCGGTCACATCCAAGTCCAAAAACAAACAAACAAATATCCAGCCCCGAAGAAAAGTGCCCATGTATCTGGTCTCATTAAAACTCACACTATTACACCTGCTCCCCTCCCCCGGGCTGGTGGGAGGATCAGGGCTGAGGGCAGGAGTCTGCAGCGGACTCAGAGCCAACACGTCCAGGGGCACAGTGACTCACAGCAGGGGCAGTCGCCTGCCTGCTCAGCGAGGCTAGGGCCAGAGGGCTGCACTGGCCTGCTCTGCCCGGTCCCAGAAGGCCGAGCCCACCCGCAGGCCCTCTAGGTCCCAGGAACAACACCCATTCCTGCCCAGACTCTCCTCATGGGCAGCTCCAGCTTGGAGCTGGATTAAAGCAGCCACGGGAAGGGTTAAGGCAGCCGCTGTCATCTTCCTCTGCTTGTCAAAGTGCCTTGGGAGGAAACACAAACATTCAGTCCATCAAAGAGATAACCACGATATTATAAAATCTATGATGCTCTCTGGAGACCCCTAGGCTGACCTCCCAGGGCGGGGGTTTAAAAGTCAAAATTATTTTCATGAATAATAAAGGGAGCGCGTACATGCGTGTATGTTCTGAGTGTGTGTGTGTTTGTGCGTGTGTGTGTATAGGGGCCTTGTCTCAGACTGAGGGGGATTAAACCACACCATTTTTTCTTTTTTTAACTTGTATTGAAGTATAGTTAATTTACAGGGTTGTGATAATTTGTGCTGTACAATAAGGTGACCCGGTCATTCATGTGCACACATCCATTCTCTCTCAGATTCTTTTCCTACAGAGATCATCATAGAATGCTGGGTGGAGGTGTCGGTGTCATATAGCGGATCCCCGTCGGCCAGTCGTTCCATATACCTCAGTGTGCATGTAACAACTCCACCCCCGCACACACACACACAAACACACAGACTTTTTTCAACAGTTCTGGAGGCTGCAAGGCCCAGCTTCAAGAGGCTGGCAGAATTCAAAGCAATGTGAATGCAACTAGAGATGACCATCCTAAGCGAAGTAAGTCAGACAGAGAAAGACAAATACCACACGATGTCACTTCTAAGTGGAGTCTAAAACATGGCACGTGGGAGACGAACCCGACTGGTATCCCCGAGGATGTGGGTTCGATCCCTGGCCGGCGCTCAGTGGGTTAAAGAATCTGGCGTTGCCGTGAGCTGTGGTGTAGGTCACAGAGGCGGTTCGGATCTGGCGTTGCTGTGGCCGTGGCATAGGCCAGGAGTTGCAGCTCAGATTCGACCCCTAGCCTGGGAACTTCCCTAAGCCGCAGGTGCAGCCCTAAAAAGCAAAATAAATAAATAAATAAATAAACAATATGGCACATGTGGACCTGTCTACAAAACAGAAACAGGCTCACAGACCTGGAGAACAGTCTCGTGGTTGCCAAGGGGGAGGTGGAGGTGGGGAGGGATGGCGGGGAGGTTGGGGTCAGTACATGTGAGCTGTCATACATGGAGCGGATAAACCACATGGTCTTACTGTATGGTACAGAGAATTATCTTCAGTGTCCTACAATAGACCATAACAGGAAAGACTATTTTAGAAAACAAGGAAACTTTTTTTTTTTAATTTTCTGTCTAGGTGAGATGATGGATGCTTTACTAAACTTATAGAGGGAATCGTTTCGTGATATATGTAAGTCAAATCCTCATGCTGCACACCTTATACAGTGCTGTGTATCAAGTTTACCTCAAGAAAACTGGAAGAAAGCAAACAAATAAAAAACCCCAGGGAGTTCCCGTCATGGTGCAGTGGTTAACGAATCCGACTAAGAACCATGAGGTTGCGGGTTCGATCCCTGGCCTTGCTCAGTGGGTTAAGGATCCGGCGTTGCCGTGAGCTGTGGTGTAGGTTGCAGACGCGGCTCGGATCCCGCGTTGCTGTGGCTGTGGCGAAGGCCAGCGGCTACAGCTCCTGTTAGACCCCTAGCCTGGGAATCTCCATATGCCGCGGGTGCAGCCCTAAAATGACAAAAGGCAAAAAAAAAAAAAAAGATGCTGGCTGGAGCTGTGTCTGGTGAGAGCCTACCTCCTGGCTGATCGACGGCTGTCTCCTTACCGAGTCCTTACCGGGCTGGACGGTGGAGGCAGTGGGAGGGGGTCGTCTCTCTCCCCTGAACCTTCTTATAAGGGCAGTAATCCTCCTCATGGGGGCTACACCTTCATATGCTAATCACCTCCCAAAGACTCTGTCCCCTAATACCCTCACATTGAAGGTCAGGGTCTCAGCTAGGAATTTGGGGGAACACAAGCATTCAGTCCATCAAAGAGATAACCATGACATTATAAAATCTATGATGTTGTCTGGGGACCCCTGGGCTGACCTTTCCAGGGGGGACTGAAAGTCAAAGTTATTTTCATGGTAATCCCGAGACATCATATGCCTTTTTCACCGTCATTCCCTCATAACTATGCCCAGGAGTTTTGCAGAGGCTGATGACAACGTGATACATCCTGACTCTGATAGTTAATGAAATGCATAAGCCGTATTCCTACGTTTTACAAATTTCTCCATTTTAAACTGTGAGAGAGTGAACGGAGATAGTTGTAACCGTGTTGCTGGTAAGTGTTAAACAACCCGGTTTCCAAACAGTAAAGCCCTGACCTGTAGCATTTGCCAGTTTCCATGTTGTAAATATTCTCACCATGGCTGATTTCAAGCTCCCAAAATAATGACACTGAACAGAGTCGGGAAAAGAGGTGACAGTCACCTCCGGCCAGCCAGTGACAGACAGCTCTGGTGCAGCACAGCCCTGGAGAGAACACATTTAAACTAGAGCTCTTTGGGGTCCTCGATAATTTTTAAGAGAGTAAAGGGGCCCTGGGATCGAAAAGTTTAAGAAGCACTGTTCCGCATCACCCTTGGCCAAAACCTGTGCCAAGGACCGCCCTGGGCACAATCGGAACGTGGAGGCTGAGGACCTGGCTCCCCAAAGTGCCAAACTGACTGGGAGGTCCCCTGGTGGAGACTTAAGCAAGCCAAAGGTTAACTGGGGGGTCAGATGGAAAGTGGCAGGAGGGCTGAGGGGACGGTGAACACAGGTCCAGAGGAGCAAACCCTCCACCAGTGGCCAGGGCAGCCAGAAACCTCGGGCTCCGCTGTCAGGAGATCCTGTGTCTGATGGAACAGGCTGTGATCGGGCCACTGGTCCAGCTGGCCTGGTCCACTCTGAGCCACACTCTTTCCAGAGCGAAACCGGGACCCCCCTTGCTGGCCCAGAAGGAGCTGCAGAAGGCTGGCGGTTCGATGAATGATTAACAAGGGGAAGACCTCTCTGGAAGGCGGCAGACTAGGCCAGCTAAGCTTAAGTGTGAGGTTAACTGTGACCTTGAGGCCAGCCTGTAACAGGAGAGGAACTGCTGGGCTGAGGCCCGGGGCCACCCCACATTCCCACCCCCATCCGCCCCCACCAACACCACCCGACCGGCCAGTTCAGCAGGCTTTTTCCCAGCACCTTCACAGCCCAGCTCTGGTCTAGGAGCATAGAAGCCCCAAGAAGACAAAGGCTGCCCAATCCTCCCTCGTGGGGGACAGGTGAGGAAACCCTGAGGGCAGAGGTGCTACAGGGAGCAGACAGCGGCCTGGCCCAGTGGAGGCAGCAGCCACTGCACTGATCCGGTGGCGGGAGGAGGCGGCCTCCAGGAAGGACCACGTGCCAGGCTAAGGACGGATGAGTGCCCCAGGGAAGGGCAGTGCCAGAGCGTGAACCAGGCTTGGGACCGGGAGACAGGGCCCCGAACATGAACACGGAAAGACAGACGAGAATAAAAGCACAGCCCCAGGCTGGCCCTGAAGGGCACCGGGTACAGGAAACAATGGCTGCAGAGTGTAAATTCCTTTTGATCATCCAGCTAGAAACTCCAAGCTGGGGGGTTTCCTGTCCCAGAGGGGCCAGATGATCGGGTTTGACTCTGTTTTTTTTTTTTTTTTTTTATATGCTCTACCCAGAAAGCTCCCCCATCTCCTACTCCCCTACCACTGGGATGGGCGTGACCCATCCTGCTCCTCATCCCTCTCCCCTCCCGCCACCCCCTCCTCGGCCCCCTCTCCCTGCATCCGAGTCCCAGGTGGATGCCAGTAAATGCCTTTTCGGTCCAGGCAGTGTGAAGGTGCTTTGTTTTCAGTGACCAGTAATTAAAAGTCATATTTTCATTTGCAGGAGCATAGTCAGCAATGAGGAAATGAGGAAACAGGTCACTGAACAGGAGGAATTAGCAGCTCTCAGGGCTGAGAACGCATGAGCAAATGGTCCATGCTGGCCACAGCATCTCTTCATCTTTTCTTTCACGCCTCCCTCAGCTGACTTTAAAATGTGTCAGGTGCAGAGTTCCCGTTGTGGCTCAGTGGTTAACGAATCTGACTAGGAGCCATGAGGTTGCAGGTTCAATCCCTGGCCTTGCTCAGTGGGTTAAGGATCTGGCGTTGCCGCGAACTGTGGTATAGGTCACAGAGGAGGCTCAGATCCTGCATTGCTGTGACTATGGTGTAGGCCAGTGGCTACAGCTCCGATTAGACCCCTAGCCTGGGAACCTCCATATGCTGCAAGTGCAGCCCTAGAAAAGGCAAAAAGACAAAAAAATAAAAAATAAAATAAAATGTGTCTGGTGCCTTTTACACAAACCATCCCATTTAGTTTTCCCAGCCCCCACAAGGTAAGCAGGACCCCCCCACACACACCATCAATATATATATGTAATGTAGGTGAGAAAAGAAAGACCTCGAAAAGCTAAGAAATGTGCCCAAAGTCGCCAACTGGTCCAGTGGGGCCAGGATTTGCCCCAAGCCTGCCTGACCCCACAGCTCTCAGCCACCAAGACCTGGAGTTCAAACATGAGAAATTGTGGGCCCCAGATACAATCAGAAACAATGCTAACGCACTTCCGAAAAAGCTGAAAAATGGAAAAATAGGATGGGATTTCTGAAACCTCCATTTACATGCATATTTCATTACCATCAACGCTTGTGTCACTCACATTGAACTCTGGAAGATTTCTCCGTTGTTCCAGAGCTGCAGGATGGCTGGACAGCGAGAAAGATGGCCAGGCCCCGGTCTGGGGGAGGTTCAGGTGAGGGTGGGCCTGAGGGCATCCTGAAACAGGATGGGGCTGAGGCCCGGATGTGACTGCCTGGGCCACAGGGGAGGGGACGGACTAGAAAAGCTGTGTGTAGGATCAGAGGCGCCCCCCAACTTCTGAGAAGGAACAAAGTCTCATGCTGTGGCCCAAATGTCCTGGGTCTTGCTGCCTCGGGGCTCTGCAGGAGCAGGGACCACAGAGTGACCCCCCTCAGAGACTGGCTCATGAACCACCATCCTGCCTCCTGCTGGTCACCGGCCAGAGTGTGTGTGGTCAGATGCCCACGTGGTCCTGCAATGCCTCCTCTGGGCCAGAGCAGCTGGCACCGCTTCTGTAAGCAGAGGGACATGGGAGGTGACGGGAGCAATGACTGACACTCCTCAGCTCATTCTGCAGTCTTGTCCTGAAAAAGGACGGGTACTCATGGTGTGCGTGTGCGTGCGTGCGTGCGTGCGTGTGCGTGCACTGAGATGCCTCTCTAAGGCAATTGGTAACTTCAGTTTGGATGCTCCAGCCTAATCCCCCACAGCCACGCCCTGTGGTGACCAACTTTCAGGTCCCCTGCCCATGGGTGGGAGTGCACAACCTGGGAAACGGGTGGCCCGTGGACAAGGACAGCCGGCAGCTCCCGTCGCGGGCGGGAAGTCACGCGGATTCCGACGAGAAGCGGGCTGAGAGGCCCCCAGTCTCCCCACGATGGTGTCAATTCCATCAGCACCCCACCAGGCCGCCGCGCCGAGGGGCAGCACACCAGGACATACCTCAGGCTCTCTGTTTCCCAGCTGTCGTCTAAGGAGCGTTAATCCCGGAGGATTGCCCGGAAGACACACATTCCTCAGACAGCCACCAGAGAGCCGCAGGCCGGCTGTGTGGTTTGGCCCATCAGGTCTGTCTGCTGAGGGCTGTTAAGACAGGCCCGGGAAACCAGGGTTCTGCTGTTATTATTCTGTCAATTTGTTGGGGCTTTTTTCCAATCTTTTTGAAAGCATGCCTTCACACAGAATAAGGCACAGAACGAAAAATGTGCAGGCGACTACATAAACACCCACGCCACCAGCACCCAAAGAGTGAAAGAAAACATCTCCAACTCCCCAGAAGCCCCTGGGTCCCCCACCTCACTAACAGTAACCTCATTTAAATGCAGTTGTACAATTTGTACTTCTGCGTCAGGCTTCTTTCACCCAAAGTTTGGCTTACAAGACCTATTCATGTTAATGCGTGCAGCCATGATTCATTTATTTTCATGGCTTAAGAATGAACCATGAATTGACTTTTGGGACCATTTCCCACTGGGGGCTATTGCAAATAGTGCTGTCAGGAATGCTCTGTACACGTATTCTATGTCTATATGTGCACATATAGGAGTTCCCATTGTTGTCCAGCAGGTAAGAACCTGGCATAGTGTCCATGAGGATGCAGGTTTGATCCTGGCCTCGCTTAGTGGGTTAAGGACCTGATGTTGCCAAAAGCTGTGGTGTGGATTGCAGACGCAGCTCAGATCTGGTGTTGCTGTGGCAGGCAGCTGCAGCTCTGATTCGACCCCTAGCCCGGGAATTTTCCTAAAAGGAAAAAGAATAAGTGTGTGTGTGTGTGTGTGTGTGTGCACGCACACACGTGTGCACGCGCACATATATACACATTTCTGTAGGGTATATTCCAATAAGTGGAATTGCTGGGTCATTGAAAACGGAGGCTTTCTATTATGTGAAAATAATAGTAATAGAAATAGGAGTTGCCGCTATGTCTCAGTAGTAACGAAAATGACTAGTGTCCATGAGGATGCGGGTTTGATCCCCAGCCGCACTCTGTGGGTTAAGGATCTGGCATTGCTGTGAGCTGTGGCATAGGCCAGCAGCTGCAGCTCCGATTTGACCCCTAGCCTGGGAACCTCCATACACGGAGGGTGCAGCCCTAAAAAGCGAAAAAAAGAAAGAGAGAGAGAGAGAAGAAATAACGCCAAATTGCTTTCCAAAACAGTTGTACCCATTTGCACTCCCACCAACAGTGTGTGGGTTCCAGACCCTCCACATCCTCACCAATACTTGGTCTTCGTCTTTTTCGTGTTAACCATTCTACTGAGTGAAGTTGCGGTATCAGTTAGGTACTCCTGCATAACAAAGTACCCTAAACTGGCAAGCATTCATGACCCCAAGGTCTCTGTGGGTTGGGATGTTGGGAGTGGCTCTGGTTCAGAGTCTCTCATGAGGTTGCAGTCCAGTCAGCCAGGGCTGTGGTCACCAAAGTCTTGACTGGGGCTGGGCTGAAGGATCTACTTCTAAGATATGTTCTTGTGTCAGGGCACAAGGCACCACCTGTGCCTCTCCATAGGGCTGCCTGATGGTCCTCATGACAGACCAACAGGCTTCCCCCAGCAAGAGACCTGAGGGAGGGGGAGGGGAAAGGCCACGGTGTCTTTTACGACCTGGTGTTGGAGACGGCACACCATTACCTTTGCCGTATTCTCTCATTAAAAGTGAGTCACTTAAGTCCAGCCCACACTCATGGGAAGGGAATGAAGTTCTACCGAATGAAAAGAGGAGTATTAATTTGTGGGCAGATTTTTTTATGTACTGGAGGTATTTTATTGTGGTTTTAATCTGCATTTCTCTGACTAATGAGGTTGAATACATTTTCATGTGCTTACTAGTCATTTGGATTAACTCTGGCAAAGCACCTATTCAAGTCTCCTTTGCAAATTCCTGTTGTGGTCTTTGTGTTTTCTGACTGATTTGTATATTCTGGATATGAGCCCCTGTCAGCTATACGTGCCCACGATTGTGTAGGTTATATAAATAAATCCTTACACACACAGACACACACATGTTTATATGATCCACTGCTGGTTCTGCTTCTCTGGTTGAACCCTGACTGACACACCTAGATTATTTTCCCTTTCCTATTTAAATCTAAATCCACACAGAGTTGATTTTTGTGTGTCTGTTGCAAGATGGGGGTCAAGGTATTATTTGTTCATTTGTTTTCCATTTCGATCCTCAATAACCAGCACTGTTTATTAAAAAGCCCTTCATTTCCTTTGCCAGCTTTGTCATAAACCAAGTACTCATCTATTCACAGCCTGTGTTTTCTCAGCTGATCTGCTTTGGCCACCAAGAAACTCAGTTTCAAATTTGCTGCTCACTCTCAATAATGTGTCAGACTTTGTGATGTGATTTCAGATATCAATTTACCACTGACTTTACCCTATAATTCAGCCCTTATTTTCCCTTCACGCTGGTGCACAGTAGATGCTCATTAAATCTCGGTTTCCTCCCTTTCCCCTGCTTTTGAAAACAGAGAGCCCTAGAAATGAGTGGTGGGCTTGCTGGTTTTTGTGAGGGGTTGGGGGGTGAGATGGTCCCCCAAGCCCTGATGACATTGCTGGGAGGGGGGCAGGTGGTGGAGTGTAAATCTGAACATGGAAAGACCTAGCACAGAAGCACAGCACACAGACCTGGGCATGAGGGCTGAACAGAGACTGTCTCCATCCCATGGGGACAGAGGGGTCAAGAAGGTGGCCACTATACATAGGCCTTATATTTTTAATGGAATTTGTTAAAATTATAAACATCCGATGGGAATACCCCTTTGCCATCATGACAACATTGCTCTTCAGAAAGGGGGTAAAAACAAACACACACACCCCCAGAATGGCCATCATTACTAAGTCCACAAATAACAAATGCTGGAGAGGGTGTGGAGAAAAGGGAACCCCCCCCCACACACACACACACAATCAGTAGGAATGTAAATTGGTACAACCACGATGGAAAACAGTATGGAAGCAGCTCAGAAAACTAAATGTAGAACTACCATATGACCCAGCAATCCCACTCTCCCACTCCTGGGCATATATCCAGACAAAACTTTCCTTGAAAAAGACACTTGCACCCACATGTTCATTGCACTGCTATTCACAATAGCCAAGACACAAAAACAACCTAAATGTCCATTAAAAGATGAATGGATAAGAAGATGTGGGATATATATACAATGGAATACTACTCACCCATAAAAAAGAACAAAATAATGCCTTTTGCAGCAACATGGATGGATCTAGAGACTCTCATAATAAGTGAAGTAAGTCAGAAAGAGAAAGACAAATACCATATGACATGACATATCTGGAATCTAATATACAGCACAAAGAAACCTTTCCACAGAAAAGAAACTCATGGACTTGGAGAACAGATTTGTGGCTGCCAAGGGGGATTGGGAGGGAGTGGGCTGGACTATGAATCTGGGGTTAATAGTTGGAAACTATTGCATTTGGAATGGATAAGCAATGAGATCCTGCCGTATAGCACTGGGAACTATATCTAGTCACTTATGATGGAGCATGATGGAGGATAATGTGAGAAAAAGAATGTATATATGTATGTGCGACTGGGTCACCTTGCTGTACAGTAGAAAACTGACAGAACACTGTAAACCAACTCTAATGGAAAAAATAAAAATCATTATATAAGAAAAACAAAAAACCTCCCCCAAAGCCATTGTAGTTTCCCCCATCTCCTGTGCCCACGTGTTCGTGTAGGGTCTCTGCCACACAGTGTCATCAGGGTCAACACACAGCAGGGAACCCTGAGCTTCTTCACAAAACATTATAACCAGTGGCCCTTGTGCTCCTGCTTCCTGGACCTGGCCACAGCCACAGCACTGGGCACGTGGTGGGAGCTGCACACAGGAGTTTGGAAAACCAGATGCAACACGGTTAAGTACATTATGATTCTTCCATACCATAATCTACGATGGAACTCCAAAATCTGATAAGGAATTTCCATATTACACCCTGACACAGGCTCCACCGTTAACAGGCTCCACTGTAATACTGTTGGGTGACAAAGGCGACACGGAGAGCAATGTGGGGAGTGTGCTGCCTTTTTTGCAAATATATGGGGAAAGCAGGAGTTCCCGTTGTGGTTCCATGGAAAGAAACACAACTAGTATCCATGAGGATGCAGGTTCGATCCCTAGCCTTGCTCAGTGGGTTAAGGATCGGTGTTGCCTTGATCTGTGGTGTAGGTCGCAGACACAGCTCAGATCTGGCATTGCTGTGGCTGTGCTGTAGGCTGGCAGGTGTACCTCTCTGATTTGACTCCTAGCCTGGGAACCTCCATATGCCACAGGAGCGGGGAAGGAAGGAAGGAAGGAAGGAAGGAAGGAAGGAAGGAAGGAAGGAAGGAAGGAGGAAAGAAGGAAGAAAGAAGGAAAGACAATGGAGAAAAGGGAAATTTACCCAATCCTTGCTTGACTACAAGGAGAATGTCTCCTGAAGGGACGTGCAGAAACATATGTCGCTGCCACAAGGAAGAAGACAGGGTGGGAGGATCAGGACAAGAGGGACCCTTCACCAGGTGCCTTTCACGGATTTTGGCATTTGAGCCAGTGAATACTCTGCCTGTTCACAAAATCAAAGCAATTGTTTGAAGAAAGAAAGAAAAGGAATGAGGCACCGAATTCCTGAAGGGTCGCAGCTCCCCAGCTGGGCCATGGGATGTGAGGAGTGGGTTGCCAGCACTGGGAGGAGGTGTCACCCACCAGCCCCAGTAGCCCCACCAGCCCAGGCTGCCACATCCGCCAGCTCCTCCCTCGCAGACGCTCTCTGGCAGGAGCCCCCACCAGAGGCCGCAGAAGGCAGGCCTGCCAGGCGACACAGCTTCCCTGGTATTCCCCACCCCCACCCCCCCGCTGCTGGCAAGGCACCTCTTTTTCTTGGCAAGGCACTCTTTGCGAAAAATGTGGTGGCCACGAGGCTGCATCGGCAGACAATGGCTTGGACGCGGTTCGAACTAGGAAAAATCTGCCTCTGCCTCTGCGCTCCAAAGCCCCACTCCCCACCACAGCCACACCGGCACCAAGCAGCAGAGTGAGGAACACGGGCTCTGCGGAAGGGTTCTGGGGCTGTGAGGTCAGCACCCCAGGCAGGGGTGGCAGTGGGGAGCAGGCAGAGGCGCTCAGGAAACAGAGCCCGGGAGAAGGCAGCCAAGGTGGGGAGCCCATGGGCGTACATGTGAATGGGCACGTGCAAGAGGCCTGGGTGAGTGTGCGCGCACGTGCATGCACATCTGGGTACAGGTGCATGTGCAGAACAGGCCCAGTGCATGTGTCAGAGAAGCAGGGCCCGCATCTGGGGGCCCCACTGGTGGCTTTGAGGCTGGCGTGACGTGACCCACCTATGGAGCTCAGCCCCTGCTTCACTGCTTGCTAGCTGGATTCTAGAAGTCAGCAGGCTGACTGGAGGGCCCATCGTGGCTCAGGGGAAATGAATCTGACTAGCATCCGTGAGGTCGTAGGTTCGATCCCTGTCCCTGCTCAGTGGGTTAAGGATCCGGTGTTGCTGTGAGCTGTGGTGTAGGTTGCAGACGCACCTCGGATCTGGTGTTGTGGCTGTGGTGTAGGCGTAGGCGAGCAGTTTCAGCTCCAATTCGACCCCTAGCATGGGAACCTTCATATGCAGTGGGTGAGGCCCTGTAAAAGATTTTAAAGAAATAGAATTCGGTTGGTTGTTCTGTCTAGAACGTGGGGTAGTGGTGAGGACTCAAGAGATAACTGTGTCAAGGGCCCACACACAGACTTTGCGGATGTAGACATTCAACAAATGCAGCCCCACCCCATGGCCTTTCTGCCAAGGGCTGCTTCAGTCCGCCCAGAACTCCACCTCACACCCCACACCAGAGCAATATGGGCTCCCTGGAGGCCCGCCCTAGCAGAGAAAGTGGGTCTTGACATGGAGGCCAGGGGTGATACAAATACGCAGCAGGTTCATGTTAAGATATTCTTGGGGAAGGAGTTCCCGCTGTGACTCAGCAGTTTAGGAACCCTGCCAGTATCCATGAGGACACAGGTTCAATCCCACACCAGGCTCCTTCAGTAGAGTAAGCACGTGGCGTTGCTGTGAGCTGCAGTGTAGGTCACAGATGTGACTCGGATCCCGCATTGCTGTGGCTGTGGTAACTTCAGCTCCAATTAGACCCCTAGCCTGGAAACTTCTACATGCCATAGGTGTGGTGAAAAACAACAACAACAACAACAACAACAAAAAAACGATATTCTTGGGGAGACACAAGAACAGAAAATGTCAAGAAAGAGGTGGTAATTTGGAGGCCACAGTACTGGGGGATTTGGACCTCTCTTCTTCTGGCTTTGACTCTGGACCCCACTGACAGGACTTTCTGGCCCAAAAAATAATGGCTTCCCCCCACCCCCCAGGGCAAGCAGAGGCTGAGGCTTGTGGCCCCGGGCCCAGGGCAGGGCCTGGCAGGGACAGGTGGTGAGGCACCAGGGTGAGGGGTCAACAGCACCCCCAACCCTGGCCAGAAATATCGCTTCCGATCCCCTCCCCTTCTGGCCTCAAATGTGTAAGTACAGAAGCTAGAGGCCAGTCTACCAGCCCCACGCTGAGAGAAAGCAAGTCTTCAGAGAGAAGAGGACCACACATGCGTCACGGGCCAGCCTCTCTGTCTGCCCATCCTGGTCACCCTCCTCCACCCACTGGATGACCTTGAAAGTCTCGCTTACCCTCTGGCCCTCTGTCACCACCAGCCAGTGAGAGGCACCAGCAGATCTGACCGAGAGAGGTCTGGCGTTGATTCCAACAGCCCCTTCCCTAAGGGTGTGGCCCTAAAAAGAAAGAAAAAAAATCCACCCAAATTTGATCAATGTCACAAGGTTTTGCTGATGCTGGGGATGATATCGAAAACCACCATGGGAGTTCCCGTTGTGGCTCAGTGGTTAACGAATGCGACTAGGAACTATGAGGTTGTGGGTTCAATCCCTGGCCTTGCTCAGTGGGTTAAGGATTCGGCATTGCCGTGAGCTGTGGTGTAGGTTGCAGGCATGGCTTGGATCTGACGTTGCTGTGGCTATGGCGTAGGCCGGAAGCTACAGCTCCAATTAGACCCCTAGCCTGAGAACCTCCATATGCCACAATTGCAGCCCTAGAAAAGACAAAAAGGCAAAAATAAAACGAAAACCGCCATGAATCCTCCACTGGGAATTTATGTCCCTCCACTATGTCACTTATGTTGGCTCACGATAATGTGAGAAAAAAGAATGTATACATGTGTGTGTGAGTGGGTCACCTTGCTATACAGTAGAAAATTGGCAGGACACTGTAAACCAGCTATAATAGAAAAAATAAAAGTCATTATTAAAAAATGAATAAATAAAGTTACACAGAGTACCTAAGAAAGAAAGAAAGAAAGAAAGAAGGGAGGGAGGGAAGGAAGGAAGGAAGGAAGAAAACCACCATGAGAAATTTCCGGAAGCTCGTACATAAGCATCGCGGGCGGCGGGAACAGCTATCTACACTATCCTTGTGTCCAGGCCACAGCCCTTGGTGGAATTTGACTATAAAGCCTTAGGCTATTTTGACATGTGTGGGAGCACAGAATTTGCACGGAATTAAGTGATGAGCCACTGGGTCATTAAATAGCAGTCTGATTTTTTACAAAGCGCAGAACAAACTCTGTCAAAGGCAATACAGAGCAAATGAAGCTCAAGGAGAAAAATGCACTTGCAGAAAATCCTCAAAGTCTCTGTTAGGAGAGATGTTACAGTTTCTATATTTGCGTGCTTATAGTCCCTCACATTCCAATTCCTTACTATTTCCTTTTTTTTTTTTTTGGTCTTTTTAGGGCTGCACCTGAGGCATATGGAAGTTCCCAGTCTACGGGTCAAATCCAAGCTGCAGCTTCCCTCCTGCACCATAGCCACAGCAAAACGGGATCTGAGCCACATCTGCGACCTACACCATAGCACGGGACTTTTCCATAGTATAGTGGTTATCACATTTGCCTCACACAGCTCATGGCAATGCCCAATCCTTAACCCACTGAATAAGGCCAGGGATTGAACCCACATCCTCATGGATACTAGTCGGGCTCATAACCCACTGAGCCATAATGGGAACTCCCATTATTTCCATTTGGTGGTCACCCAGTTGGTGATGAGTTGAATTTACTTTCAACAACTGAAAGCAATTAACACAGTTACTCACAGCCGGGGCTGCAAGTCTGGATGTCTGGAGACTGAAGGGTTGGGGGCTTCTCTTCCCTAGTGGGTGGAGCCAGGGCTTGTGGGCACGGAAGGGCCCCACCCACGGAAGGGCCCCACCCACTGGGGAGAAGCAGCAGATGCCGAGGCAGCTCCCAGATGATGGTGAGAGAGGCGCAGAGCCTCCAGAGAGGGGCTGGCAGAGAGAAGAAGAGGCAGCCAGCAGAGAGGATCCAGGTGCCGGTGGAAACACAGATACTGGCCTCCCTGGGGCTGGAACTGGTCTTAGGTGTGGCCAGGCAGTGAGGGTGGTGGGCAGGATGGAGAGTGCCCTCCTCTGTGTCCCAGCCCCTTTCCCCCCAGGCAACCCAGTCTGCAGAAGGGGCTGAGGGACAGGGACCTGACGGCATACAGGGACCCAGAGAGTCCTGGTGCAGCTTAGCAAGATGACCTTGGCCAGTAACCTTGACTTCTTGAGCCTCAGTTTCCTCATCCGTAAAGTAGGGCCAGAAGCATTTCTGACCCCATAGTGTCTGTGTGGCAGACTTTGAGCAGAACAGGGCACACGGGCTCACCAAAGGTGTCAGATAACGTTATTATTGTTAATTTACAATATTGTCGATTTACTGAGGAGGTGACATGCCATCTCTGGGGCCACCCAGCTAGCAAGGGGTGGGACCAGCAGTTAACCCTGCCTGTGTGCCGCTTTCCCTGCTGCAGAAGCAAAGGCGGGGGACCACCGTTGGGTCTGGGGAGCCCCTCACCCATGATGCCCCAGGCTCCATTGTGGCAGGACACATGGAGGGCGCACGGGCACGGTTAGAGGGCAGGCTTGATGCTGCGGGCCCACATGTCCTGACATCCTGACCCCACGCGCTGGTCCAGGAGGTGTCCCGGGAAAGGCCCGCGGGAAACCCGCTTCTCCACGGCTCCTCGGTCTCCTCACTCCATGTCCTCAGCTGCCCCTAGCCAACATCTTCACACAAATGTGCACCCTGTGACAACACTGTGGTCACAGCCACTCACGCGCGCCAGCCATCCAGCGCCTTGGTGTTCTGTCTACACTGGACAACGGGAGTCCCACGGCTGTGAGGATAATATAAGCTGGCTGCCGAGCACGGAGCCCAGCAGGTGGCGGCCCCTGACCATCTCCCCACCTGAAACCCTTGGACGCATTTCCCCAGTTCTCCTCTGCACAGGGTTTTCCCAGGAATCCCCACCCCCCCGCCCCGACTCAGCCGGTACGCTTTCTGCCAAACACCTCCAGCCAGTGAAGAGTTCAAGGACAGGCTGAGTGACCGCAACACCCCTGACGGTCTAGGCGTTGCTCCACGTGCCAGTGGCCAGGAGAGGGGAGAGGGGGTGGTGTCCACCTGGACAGAGGGAGCTGAACGAGGGGAGCCCTTGCTTCATGTGCCCGAGTTCATGGTCTGCTAAGATTAAGAGTTTTCTTGGAGTTCCCGTTGTGGCTCAGTGGGTTGAGAACCTGACATAGTGTCTGTGAGGATGCGGGTTCGATCCCTGGCCCCGCTCAGTGGGTTAAGGATCTGGTGTTGTCACAAGAGCGGCGACATAGGCCGGCAGCTGCGGCTCCTATTTGACCTCTAGCCCAGGAACTTCCATATGCTGCAGGTGCAGCCTTAAGAAGAAAAAGTTTTCTTAAAAAGAAAGGAATAAGGAGATGACCTAGTGGAAGGACAAAGGTCCAGGGTACCCAGTGGTCACAACAGGATAAAAGCTGCCCTCATGTCTTTGATCAGTGCTGATGGAGCATCTATTACATGCCAGGTGCTGGCCCAGAGATCCTGCCCCGGGCGACCAGAGAGGGCACACCCTTGGGGCTGATGGCCCAGGGCCTATGACTCAAGCACCTCTAAATGCTAGGCCTGTCTCCTAACCATCCTATGTCACATCTTTTGCAGAAGGTTTTTGCACGTGTTTTGAGAGGATCGTGTGCTTTTTTTCCCTTGTATTCCTAGAATCAATCCCATTTTGTCTTGATGGAGTGTCATTGGATTTAATTTTCTCCTATTTAGTGTTTTTACATTTATATTCAAAAGTGAACGTGGTCTATAGCTGTGTGCACACGTTGCATGCTGGGGAGTGCACATATGCACATGTGGGTGCTAACTTGATCAAGTGCTGACGTCAAGGAAATCCTATGGGAATCACTTACCTAAAGTTTGATAGACTGACATAAAATTGCTTGCACCAATGAGAAACTACAATAGAAAAAAGTTCTATATTTATAACAGCAATAAAAAAATCAGTTATCTAGGTAGGAATTTTCTTCCACCACACTGTTCTTTTTCATTGATGTATTTTCTGCATGCAACAGTGATGCACAGATCTTGACCTTTCAGTTCAAGAACTTTAAACAGTTGCAAACAAGCAAATCAAGATCCATAGGGAGGGAGTTCCCATCGTGGCGCAGTGGTTAACGAATCCGACTAGGAACCATGAGGTTGTGGGTTCGATCCCTGGCCTCGCTCAGTGGGTTAAGGATCCGGCGTTGCCGTGAGCTGTGGTGTAGGTTCAAGACGCGGCTCAGATCCCGCGTTGCTGTGGCTGTGGCGAAGGCCGGCGGCTACAGCTCCTGTTAGACCCCTAGCCTGGGAACCTCCACATGCCGCGGGTGCGGCTCTACATAAAAAAAAAAAAGACAAAAAAAAGAAAAGAAGAGAAAATTGACTCAGAATTTGAAAAAAAGGTATCTCTGTCTCATATTACAGCAAAATAAATGCCAGATGGAATTAAAATATAAATATTGAAATAGAGACAATAAAGGTACCAGAAGGATTTATAAGATGACTTTCATATAGCCTAGTGGCATGAAGACATAGACATAGTCGAAACACAACACCAAGACAAGAAAACGTAAGCAAAATGGATGTATTTACCTAAACAGAAAATGAGAAGCTTATATGTGACAAAAATTTGAAGTAAAATACAAATGAAAATCTTTCAAAATTTAAAATCTACGACAGACATGGGCTTAGCAATATTAATATTTAAAGAACTATTAAAAATGGGAACTCCCTGACAGATCAGCAGATTAAGGATCTGGCATTGTCACTGCTGTGGCGTGGGTTCTGTCCCTGGTCCTGGAGCTTTCACATATCAAGAGCATGGCCAAAAACTTAAAAAAATAAAGACCTCAATAGAAAAACAAACTAAGAAAATGAATAATTTGCAAAAGAAGAAAGTAAATGGCCAAAAAAGAATGAAAACAATTCATTGTAATTAATAATTGAATAAGTGCAATTTAAAACAACAGTGAGATACCATTTTTCACCTCTAGACCTATTACAGTTTGAAAATAGTAAGAGTCCTTCATTTGGCAAATATCTGTTCAGCATCTTTTACATGCAGAACCTGTATGTATCCCTGGGAGCTGGAATCCAGAAGTGAATTGACTCAGTCTCTGCACTTAGGACCTGGTGTCAACCAGACAAAGTGATAAGCCTAAGAGCGAAAGATAAGGAAGAGAAAGGGGACTGAGAACTAATGGGGGAGAGCCGATAGCTCTCTCACATAGGACGATAAGATGAATGTGGAAGGCAGTTCCAATCAGAGAGTATCTGAGCAGAGACCTAAAGAAACCGAGGACCATTTTGATGTCTGGGAAAAAATATTCCAGGCAGAGGGGTCAGCAAGTCAAAGGCCCCAGATGGTAGGACATGTGAGGGACACTCAAGACAACAGTGGGGAAGCCATCCTGTCCAGAACAAAAGGAGCACGCAGTGATAGCGTCAGAGGAGTTCCCGTCATGGTACAGCAGAAATGAATCTGACTAGGAAACATGAGGTTGTGGATTCGATCCCTGGCCTCTCTTAGTGGGTTAAGGATCCAGCGTTGCCATGAACTATGGTGTAGGTGACAGATGCGGCTCGGATCTGGTGTTGCTGTGGCTCTGGCCTAGGCCGACAGCTGTAGCTCCAATTGGACCCCTAGCCTGGGAACCTCCATATGCCGTGAGTGTGGCCCTAACAAGCAAAAAAAAAAAAAAAAAAAGATGGAGTCAGAGACCTTGAATTCCTAGGAACTAGTTTTCTCATACACTCTTGGTGGAAATATTCATTGCCCCAACTTCTCCTTTGTAGGACAATTCGACAATAGTTATCAAAAGCCTTAGACCACACCTATCCTTTGACTCCAAGTTAAATTTTCTGAATTTATCCTGAGGCAATAATCAAAGGAGTGCACAAGGATGTGCATAGAAAAATGTTCATCACTGTATTATTTACTGTTGAAAACAAACAGGGTAACCTAAATTTTCAACATTTGTGGTTACTGAAATTGCATATATCCATACAATGAAATTGCATATATCCACACAATGAAATTGCATATGTCCATACAATGTCATTAAGAACTTGCTGAACCTCTAATTTGACTCCTAACCTGGAAATGTCCATATACCACAGGTGTGGCTATTAAACAAACAAACAAAAAAAAAAAAGAATGATATACTTGGAACATTTCTTGACAAGGAAAGATGTTCACAATGTTTTTAAAGTGAAAAAGCAGATTATAGAAAGATATATATTTTATAATTCCATTTTAGCTAAAATGTTTATTCCTATACATCTGCGTGCACAGGAAAAAGCCTGTAAATACAAATCTCAAAGCATGGATGGTAGTGTCTGCCGAGCGGTGAGATGCTCAGATTTTTATCTCTTTCATAAATAATGCCCTTAATTTTCTTGAAATCACCATGTATTACTTATGGAAACTAGTAGCAATGTTTCAAAATCCAGCAACATACCAAAATGCTAAGAGAAAGTGTTTTTAAAAGATGAGTCTCGGGAAAATGCAAAGAAAAAGAAGCAAGGTTCTTTTTGACTGCTGTAAAGGATTTACCTTGTCTTTCATTTTCACAAGTTCTATTACAATGTGCCTTGACATGAATTTCTTTGAACTTACCCTATTTGCGGCTTGCTCAGCTTTGTGAGTCTGTAGGTTTATGCATTTTGCCAAATATGAAATGTTTTCAGTCATTATTTCTCCAAGTACTCTTTCAGCCCACTCTCCTTCTCCAACTGGACACAAATGATGCATCATACGAAGGCTGGATGTTTTGATATTGCTCCACAGGTCCCTGAGGCTTTTGGTTTGGGGGAGGGGGTGTTTGTTTTTAGTCTATTTTCCCTCTTCTACTCTGATTGGATGGATTATATTGTTCTGTCCTCAAGTTCAGTGATTTTTCTTTTTTTTTTAATTACTTAATGAATTTTATTACATTTATAGGTGTACAAGAATCATCACAACCAATTTTACAGCATTTCCATCCTAAACCCTCAGTGCATCCCCCCACCCCCTAACCTGTCTCATTTGGAAACCGTAAGTTTTTCAAAAATCTGTGAGTTAGTATCTGTTCTGCAAAGAAGTTCATGGTGTCCTTTTTTTAGATTCCACATGTTAGTGAGAGCATTGGATGTCGGTGTCTCATTGTCTGACTGACTTCACTTAGCATGATACTTTCTAGGTCCATCCATGTTGCTGCAAATGCCGTTATTTCTTTCTCAAGTTCACTGATTTTCTATCCTCTGTCATCAGCTCTACTACTGAGTCCATCCAGTGGGCTTTTTTAAAATTTCTGTACTTGTACCTTTTGGGTATAGTTTTCATAATGTATTTCTTTGCTGAGATTTTCTATGGTTTAAATTTGTTTCAAGAGAATTTGTAATTGCTTGTTGAAGCATTCTTAGGGTGGCTACTTTAAAATCCTTACCAGGTAATTCCAACCTCTAATTCATCTTGGGGTTGCCATTCATTGATTTTTTTTTTTTTTGTATATATATTCAAGTTGTGATTTTCCTGGTTGATTGTAGGATGGCTCATTTTTTTAATGGTATTCTTGACATTTTCCCTACTACATTTGGAAACTGTGTGTACCATCCCACGTTTCATTTCAGCAGTCAATCACCAGTCTAGCTGTAGCCTGGGAGGTTCTGGACTCCCTTTATGGCCTGGGTTTCCAACAAGAATCTAATTTTCAGAGCCCTGCAGCACTGCTTTGGTCCGTGGGTTGAACTAGTGCTGCTGGAGTTCTCATTTGTCCCTGCTGGTGCCAGGGTGGCAGATGGTGTTTCCCCAGGCCCAGCCATCCGGGGCCTCTGCATGAGGTGCATTCTCCAAGCCCACAGGGATGAACAGGCTTCCTGGGTGGCGCCTCTCATGGGGGTAGAGCTGCCCCCTGCTGTTACCATTGCTGGGGGAGGGGAGTTGAGGCCCAGCAGGAAGCACCTCATCCAGCCACTCATTGTCATGAACCCCCCACTGAGTTCTCCTGCTGGTGCTGCCTGGCTCAGCTGTGATTTCATTCCCTCTACTGGGGCGAGGAATGAGCCATCCAGGTCCCTTATGTTGCCAGATTGGGGCCGGAGGGAAGGAAATGCCAGACCCAGGTGCCCTCTTCTGCTAGGTGGGGTCTCTGCTATTCCTCCCATCCTGGAATCTCAAACCAGCTTGCCCTCCTTGTCCACTTTCCAGAGTCCCGCTGGTGTTGTCTCTCTTGCCATTTCCAGGGTTTGTGGCTGTACTTAAAAGAGTAGTGAGAGACAGGACCAAGGCACTTTGTCCAGACCGGAAGCTGAAACATTGCTTTTGATTTCTCCAGCCGGCTTGACAGCCCCAACCTAGTGCAACCATAGAGAATCTGACTTGACCCCATCTGGTCATTCTAGTCGGATCGGATCACTGTCAAGGCTATATTTTCTTCCTTAGCTTCCGTAAGCGCTTCAGATTGTGTCTCTAAGACTGGTCCTCGAATGGATTACTCTCAGGACAGCCTGGTCTCTGCTTGCTTGGCTCAGGCCAATGTTTGGTCTTTCAGAATTCTGAATTCTGGAGTTCCTGTCATGGCTCAGTGGTTAACGAATCCGACTAGGAACCATGAGGTTGCGGGTTCGATCCCTGGCCTCGCTCAGTGGGTTAAGGATCCAGTGTCGCCGTGAGCTATGGTGTAGGTCGCAGACGCGGTTCAGATCCTGTGTTGCTGTGGCTGTGGTGTAGACCAGTGGCTACAGCTCTGATTAGACCCCTAGCCTGGGAACCTCCATATGCCATGGGTGCGGCCCTAGAAAAAGACAGAAAGGAAAAAAAAGAAGCTTAAAAAAAAAATGATCTTATGAAGCAGTCTATTCTCATTTTCCAGATGAGACAGCTGAGGCTCGGAGAGGTTAAGCAACTTGCTCTGGGTCACACAGCCAGTTAGACAGAGATGGGAAGTGAACACAGCACCCCTATGCCAAACAGCCCCACTTGACTTTGCTCTTATAAGGCCGAGGCTAAGGCCCTCCTCCATGGGGCCTCAAGGGACCAGCCTGAGAAGGGAAGGAGCATCCAAAGCCTTAGTCACCCCAAAGCCAAAGTCCCACAAGGAGGCTCCCAGCCCTCCTCATCTGCCTTGCAGGTCTCAGCTATGGAAGCAGAGGTGTCCCCTGCCTGCCTCCTCCTACATCTGGCCCTGTGGCCCTGGCAGGTCACCTGACCTCCTTGAGCCACTTGAGCCGAAAGCAGACCTGCTTCCTAACCGCCACTTGCAGCCACCACAGGGCCTCGTCCCAGCCCAGGCCACAGCCGGGGGGGTATCCTGGCTCACCTGGCCCCCCACCGCCCGACCACGGCATTGGTGTGACCCCTGCCCCCAGGAGCTGTGGAACTGGAACAGATGCTGTGGCCGTGGGCTCGCCCCCTGGGAGCGCCCATCCCTCTTGTGGTGCCCAGACCAGGTGCCACCCTCCTCCTGCTGACTGCTCTGTATCCCCGGGCAGGGGTCCTTCTGGGCCTGTGTCTATTACCACAAGAAGAGGGGAGATTACGGTAAGAAAATGCCCATTCGCAGAGACTGGTGGTCACGGCAGAGCTAAGGAAATGCCATGGCCAGCCAGGTCACAGGTGCCAGCTCTGGGGGACAGAGGGGCCACGGATAGGACAGACCAGCCCCTTCCCCACAGGGCTGCAGAGGCAGGCAGGAGGCAACACAGGGACTCTCTCCACAGAGACACCAGTCTCCCCACCTCTGTGCACCCACCCGGGGCCCAAGCCCCACTAAAGGCCCTGTGACCTGCCAGGAAAGAAGCTTCCACCAGCAAAATCAACCGTTGCACCAACTTGAGTCTCTCAGGAGGCTAAGCCCTAGAGGTCTGAAATAGCAGGAGAATCTGTTACAAAGAGCCCGGCAGATAAGGGAGGGGCCGGCCATTAACCTCTAGCTGCAACAAAAGCGGGGAGAAGAAGAGTTTCCGTTGTGGCTCAGTGTGTTAAGAACCTGACTAATATCCACGAGGATGTAGGTTCGATCCCTGGTCTCGCTCAGTGGGTTAAGGATCTGGTGTTGCCGTCATCACAGACACGACTCAGATCTGGCATTGCTGTGGCTGTGGTGTAGGCCGGCGGCTGCAGCTCCGATTGGACCCCTAGCCTGAGAACCTCCATATGTCACAGGTGCCGCCCTAAAAAGAAAGAAAAGAAATAATAATAATACAGCTCAATATTAAACCTGGGACAAGGTCCCCCTGAGAGCTGGAGAAGCCAACAGACACCTTTTACCTCACCCCTTCCTCTGCCCTGGAATTTCCAAAGGCGCATCCGTTTCTGAGACACTTCCAAGTGGAAGAAGGCCCTCGGGATCACCTGATGCCCTTCCACACTTCAGCAAGCTGGCAGACCCGGGCCCCGCCTGGCTTGGGCACTGCCCTGTCAACAACCCAGGGAGCAGGGATGCACCCTGGGTGGAGGGTGGGCCACGCTGCCCTCTCAGTGGGGAGAGAGATGCAGAACAGGGCCCCCTGTGCTGTACCAGGGGTCCAGGCCCTGCCTCGCCCACCCACAGTCAGTTCCCTCTACACAGGAGCCTAGAGAGGGCAGGGCCAAGTCCCAGATGTGAGAGGTTACCGGGCTGGACAGTCACCTGGGCTGGGCTGGGGAGCAGCTGCAGAAAAGCCACCCACACCAGTTTCCCGCCTGGGTCACCACGAGATCACAAACCACTGCTTCCGGCAGCAAGTAGAGGGTATGGACCACAGCTGCATCCATTTGAATTGCTCAGATTTTCAATCCCTTTTTTTTCTTTTTTCCTTTCTTTTTCTTTTTTTTTTTTTAAATGCTTTTTAGGACCACCCCTGTAGCATATGAAGTTTCCAGGCTACGGGTCAAATGGGAGATACAGCTGCCGCCCTACGCCACAGGCACAGCAAGGCGGACCCCAGCCTAGGCTGTGACCTACACCACAGCTCCCAGTAACGTTGGATCCTTAACCCACTGAACAAGAAGCCAGGGATGGAACCCTCACCTCATGGATGCTAGTCGGGTTAGTAATCTGCTGAGCCAGGACGGGGAACTCTGCTCAGATTCTCAATCTATTTACACTTCCACCTTCTTCCCCAAAAGGATGTAAGGATGCCTTAAAATACAGCAGGAGAGAACACCAACAAAATGAGGAGAAATGAAAAGAAGGCCCACAAGACTGCTTGGAAAAGCACGTGCGGGGTCCTGCTCAAGCCAGCTCTGCTCTGCCCTCCAGCCACTGGCCACTCAGCGGTCGGGACTGCTGCTTGGGGCTCCCCTCCCCCAAGCCTGGTAGGTCCTGGCCCTTCCAAGTTCAGGTGGGGGGGTGGGGACAGCCCTTCAACAAGACCGAGCCCTGGGAAGACGCTGGGCAGCGTTGGTGTGGGGCTGGGGTGGAAGCAGAGCCTGCAGAGCAAGAGAGCCCTGGATATGGGGACAGCTCTGAGGTTCCGGGAAGGGGCGGGTGAGAGGGCTCCCTGGAGGAGGTGGCCTTAGATAGGTGGGTGGGCTCCCCAGGAGACCGAGGCAGACGGTAAATTGGAGCAAAGTCAGGAGGCACGAGGGGGCAAGTGTGCGGACCCCAAGAGAGATAGGCCTCCGTACAAGGAAGGACGCGATAGTTAAACCAGAGTGGCTCTGAGTCGCCCGGCTCAGCCCCCTGGCGCCCCCACCCTCCCAGATCCTCCCAGCCCCTGGAGTCAGCGCGGGCCGCCCGCCACCCCCCAGGCGGGTCCAATCGCAACGACGCGGATTACCCCGCGATCCTAAATCCCTTTAAAAGTTAGTCCCCAAATAACCGCTCTTTCTCCGTTCCGCCTTGGAAAGCGGGGTCATCCCCGGGGGAGGCTTTGAGGACAGACGCGGTTGCCCTCCTCCACCCCTCGGAAACAACAATGGGGCAAGCGGCCGAAAGAGAACAAGTGAATCAAGGGTGGAAAATCCCCCAATCCTGCAATGTCAAGGCTGGGCGCACAAATGGGCGGACGGCTGCGATGCTGCCCCCACGCGCCCTTCCTCGGGACTGCAGCCTGGGAGGGAGGTGCGCCGCGGGTTGATCTCCTGGTTCTCAGACTCTGAGGCTCCTGTCAGGGGGGGAGGGAAAGCTCAAATTTGCGTTCTTGAGGCTATTTTAGGTTCACAGGAAATTACATTTCAGTTCTAAAGCCGAAATCGTCTCACTGCTTGCACTTTCCCGAAGCAGAATACAATGACTTTGTTTTTATTTGATCATCACATCCCGCCACTAGCCGTGTTCTTTTCTTCTTCTTCGTCATTAAGCCAGAGATCCTACATTAAAGACTTTGGGAAGTGGGTATTTACGGGACAAAAATAGTCACGGAGCCGAAGGGTGGCGATTGATTCCCCTGAACTGTGAAAACCCTCAAGGCTGGGCACTGCCTCCAGCAAACTGTCAGCGCTCCTTATGCACAGTCTTAGCACTGCGGGGAACCTTGGCTAACAGGCCGATCAAGTGGGAAGGGAAAGGAAACAGCGGGTGAGGAGCACCAGGCGGCTTGGCACTTGAAATCCACACTGCCCTTTGATGTGCCCTTTGGTGAAGCTTCTGCTGGTTTGTCAAGGGGTGACACTGAACGCGGAGTAGGTTGGTGTGGGTGCCGGTGGGGGTGGGGGAGTCTGCCTATCATCCTGCTTTCAAAGGTCCACCAATCCACTGAAGCAACTTGCCTCAGGATTTGTGGCTCTTCCTTTTTCCTTTGTTTTTTAAGGCTGCACCTGAGCATATCTAAGTTCCCAGGCTAGGGTCCCAGAGCTAGAGCGGCTGGCCTACACCACAGCCACAGCAAGGCAGGATCCGATATGCCATAGCTCACGGCAACGCTGGATCCTTAACCCACTGAGCGAGGGCAGGGATCGAACCCGCAGCCTCGTGGATCCTCGTAGGGTTCATTAACCGCTGAGCCAGAAAGGGAACCCCTGTGGCTCCTCTTACTTGACTTTGAGTTGGAGAAACTCACCTGCAGCCTTGGGGGTCTCACAGTGTCTGTGCAGCACTTAAGTCAAAGGGGATAACTGAGTAAAATCTCACCACCATCTAGGAAAATTATCTTCCCCCTAAGAGAATTCTAGGAAGAAAGGGCTTCTAAGCTAAATAAGGGGTTCCCACTGAGCCAGACATTCCGGCAGGTGCAAAGCCGGATTAAACAGCCTCCCTGGAAGTAGCTGTTAATCCATGGGTCTGGCTGCTCTGACGCCCTTCTTGGCTCGTGGGAGGAACAGCCACCCACCGGGGACCCTGTACTAGGTCCTCTACCCTCTCTGGGTCTCAGTTTCCCCTTTGGGACAATAAGATTGTCACAAGATGGGGCCAGAGACCAAGCACTGATAGTCTGGGTGGCCTTTCAGTAACGCTCCAGGTTTCTCTTGAATATTCTGGACCCACATTCCCATCTGGCAACAGAAACAGTGTCCAGGACCTGACAAGTGGTCCCGCTGTACCCTCCCACTGCATCCCAGTCCCCTGCCCCACCCCACCCCACCCCACCCCCAGGGGAGTAGAGGGGACTTCGGGGTGAGTAAGGGCCAGGTGGGCCAGGATCAGAACCCAGCTCTGGGAGTTCCTGTCGTGGCACAGCGGAAACGAATCCAACTAGGAACCATGACGTTGCAGGTTCAATCCTGGCCTTGCTCAGTGAGTTAAGAATCCGGCATTGCCATGAGCTGTGGTGTAGGTTGCAGGCGCGACTTGGTCTGGCATTGCTGTGGCTGTGGTGAAGGCCAGCAGCTGTGGCTCCGATTAGACACCTAGCCTGGGAACCTCCATATGCTGCGGGTGCGGCCCTGAAAAGACAAAAGACAAAAAAAAAAAAAAAAAAGAATCCCGGCTCTGGTGACTCTCACAAGAGTGACAGGAGCTCTGTCAGGCCAAGAGAACACCTAGGGTCACCACAACCAGGCCCAGACATCCAGGGATGAGAGGACGAGATGGCTGAGGGAGAGGCTTTTGCTCAAGCTTTGTCCACCCTGCTCTCAAGGGTCAGGAAGAGGAAGCGTCAGAGGTGAGACCACCAGCCAGCCATGTGACCTTGGCCAGTGTCTTCCCCCCTCTGAACCTCAGTTTTCTCCTCTATAAAATGGATGTCAGGAATTCCCGTTGTGGCGCAGTGGAGACGAATCCCACTAGAAACCATGAGGTTGCAGGTTCAATCCCTGACCTCGCTCAGTGGGTTAAGGGTCTGGCGTTGCCATGAGCTGTGACATAGGCCAGTGGCTACAGCTCCGATTGGACCCCTAGCCTGGGAACCTCCATGTGCCAGGAATGTGGCCCTAAAAAGCAAAAAAAAAAAAAAAAAATGGTGTCAGAGTCCACTCCGGAGACTCAATGATGGGATCAGAAATGACGCACCTAGGGAGTTCCCGTAGTGGCTCAGCGGAAAACAAATCTGACTGGGTACCATGAGGTTGCAGGTTCCATCCCTGACCTCGTTCAGTGGGTTAAGGATTCGGTGTTGCCATGAGCTGTGGTATAGGTCACAGACGCAGCTCGGATCCCACGTTGCTGTGACACTGTGGCTGTGGCCGGCAGCCGTAGCTCTGATTAGACCCCTAGCCTGGTAACCTCCACATGCTGTGTGGGTGCAGCCCTAAAGTGACAAAAGACAAAAAAAAAGGAAATGACACATTTATAGTGAACAGTGCCTCATAGCTCTGGATAAAGAACAGCCTCAGTTATGGGAGTTCCTGTTGTGGTATAGTAGAAATGAATCAGACTAGTGTCCATGAGGATACCAATTTGATCCCTGGCCTCGCTCAGTGGGTTAAGGATCCGGCGTTGCTGTGGCTGTGGTGTAGGCCAGCAGCTGCTGCTCTGATTTGACCCCTGGCCTGGGAACTTCCATAAGCCGCAAGTGTGGCCCTAAAAAGCCAAAAAAAAAAAAAAAGAAAAGAAAGAAAACCAAGAACAGGACTGTCCTCTGGGGAAGGACGCCCACTGAGTTGACCCAGGGCAGCTGTGCCCTCCGGGCCTGGGCTGCTGCCTGCTGGGCGGTGAAGGAAGATTCCTCAGGCCTCAGCCCAAAACAAGGTCAAGTGACAGCAGACAGAAGCAGGTGACTCCAGGCTCACCACTGTGCCAGCCCAGCCCCCACTCCTGACAAGTATGAATTGCTGCTGGAGAATTCTGACCCAACCGCCCACAAGGCCTGCTGGGCCAGGTACAACTTTAAAGCAGCCACAGGATGGGCGGGGACTTTGGGGCCCCAGGTCACACTGGGGACTGGTCACTCCACCCCACCCCACCCCCAGCAGGCCCTTGGTCACCGTGTGTTGTGCTCAGTGGGGGTGCCTTCAGCCCCTTCTGACAATTGCATGCTCCCTCTGAGTTGGGCTTTGGGTGTCATCAGTTGTTTTTCCAGTTCTCCAGGTTTGCTTCCAGAAAAGATTTCTGGTGTGATTCAGTATATTTTCAGAGCTAGATGAAATATAATGAACACAATAAAACCTCACAAGCCCCTCCCCCCCAGGCTTTCAGGACCTACAACAGAATGGAAACCACTGGGAGCCCCCAAAGGGGGTGATGTGGGCATCTGATCCCAGGCCAGGCAGCCAGGCTCGAAGGAGACCACCTGGCCTGAGTTCAAACACGAGGGCCCAGCCCAGAGACCCAGGGTGCTGAGAGTCTCAGCAGGTCATTTTACACCCCCACCCACCTCCTGTTCCCTGCAGTTCCAGGCGGTGTGGTTCCCAGAGGTTCTGGCCGAGGGCCCAAGCTGGAAGGAGTCGTGGAGGGCAGGTTAGGCTAAAGGGGAGTGGGGTCCATGCGGCCCCACTGCGAACAGAACAGACCACCAGACCCACTGACCCACCTTCCAAAGCTAGAAGTTGGGTGTTTTTGTGCACCCTCACAATTTTAAATACTGGCTCAACTTTTTGTAACTTTTTCCTTGGGATTAGAATAAACCTGGAAGGAAAAAAAAAAAAAAGCACGTTAGTTAAAAGCTCTTTGAAAGAACGAGGGACTGCATAAAACTCCCAAAGCCTTACGTGGACACATCGGCATCTCTCCAAGAGGGGCTCCGGGTCATGGTCCCAAAGCCACGGTGGGGGGAGGGAGACAGATAGGATCTGACCACTGCCATTAAACCTAGGCCCCCCTACCCTCCCTTTTTTCTTCCCGACCCGTGCCCCCAGCCCCAGATCCCACTAAATCTATCCAGCCCGGCCCCCTGGTTTTTAGCACTTCAGAGCGCCCAATGTGCAAAGTCAAGGTTTTCCCTCCCCTAAAGTGGGGACAGGGACCCAGACCGCAAAGGCACCGGCGGCCACGAGCCCCCCCTCCAGCCCAGAAGGTCAGTCCGCGCCCCGCTACACGTTTCCCCACGCCTCTGCGGACGGAGGGGCAGTCCCCACTGCCCGCCTCGGAGCTGCCTCGCCAAGGCCGGAGATCCGCGTCGCGGAGCGGGGTGCCGGCCTGCAGCCCGGGGCTCTGGGGGCGGGGCCGAGGTTCGGCGCGGGCGGCGACGGCAAGAGGCGCGGCGGGGGCGGGCCGGGGGCGGGCCGGGGCGGGGCGGCGGCGGACTGCGGAGACGCGGCGGCGCGCTGGGCGGCGCAGAGCGTTCTCGGCGAGGCACGGAGTGGAGTGGCCGGCGCGGGGCCGCTGGGGGCGCGGGCTGGGGCCGGGCCGGAGCCGAGCCGGAGCCGAGCTGGGGTCGGGCCCGGGAGCGGGGGCCGGGCGGAGAACAGCCATGGCGCCGCGCAGGGCCGCGGCCCGCGCCGCTGCGGGCGGCCTGGGCGCCGAGTAGCCGGGCCGGGCCGGAGCGCGGGCGGCGGCGGCGGAGGCAACTGCGCCCGCGCCCCCCGCCCTCCAGGCCCTGCGCCCCGCGCCCGGGCTGCCGGCAATGGTGACACATGCGGCGGCGGCGCGCTGGCAGCAGGACCATGGTTGAGCGCGCCAGCAAGTTCGTGCTGGTGGTGGCGGGCTCGGCGTGCTTCATGCTCATCCTCTACCAGTACGCGGGCCCGGGACTGAGCCTGGGCGCGCCCGGCGGCCGCGCGCCGCCCGACGACCTGGACCTCTTCCCCACGCCTGACCCGCACTACGAGAAGAAGTACTACTTCCCGGTGCGCGAGCTGGAGCGCTCGCTGCACTTCGACATGAAGGGCGACGACGTAATCGTCTTCTTGCACATCCAGAAAACGGGCGGCACCACCTTCGGCCGCCACCTCGTGCAGAACGTGCGGCTCGAGGTGCCCTGCGACTGCCGGCCCGGCCAGAAGAAGTGCACCTGCTACCGGCCCAACCGCCGCGAGACCTGGCTCTTCTCCCGCTTCTCCACGGGCTGGAGCTGCGGACTGCACGCCGACTGGACCGAGCTCACCAACTGCGTGCCCGGCGTGCTGGACCGTCGCGACCCCGCCGCGCTGCGCACGCCCAGGTGAGCGCCTGCCACCGGCCACGCCGTCGGGCCAGGGCGGCGGGGTCCCAGCTGGAGCCTGCTCCCCCGCCTGGCCCAGGCCCCTGCCGGGCTGTCCAGGGCCGGCCCTTCCCACCGTGCCCCCACTCGCTGCAGCCCCTCTGGAACCAACCCTTCCTGATGTCGGGGTGCCCAGTTTGGTCTGCTGCGACCCGCTGTGGTCTCTACGCTCTGATCCCGCTCTCACCTCCTCCTCCGCGCCTCTTTACTTTTCCCCACCACTCGCCGAGCTGCGCGGCGCTCGAGCTTCCCAGGGTCACCGCCCCCAGAGCGCGCTGGGAGTCCAGGCGGGCCTGTATCTTCGAGCAGGAACACGCGTTCCTCTACGTGTGCAGGCCACCTGGTGTGCTCTCTTCACTGTCCCTCTCCTGCCCAGATCGGAAGTGAGAGAAGTGAAGTGCTGCTCCTTCTGCAACTGCGCCCCCCTTCCCAGCCCCCCCAGCCAGTCTGTCTTGAGAGGGCTGGGGAGGAGCTGCCAGGGGAGGGGGTTGGCTCAGCCTTGCCCAAGTGGCAGGTAGAACAAAGGACCGAGTGTCACCTGGGGCTGGGGGCGGGGAGGAGGCAGGGCTGCCTGCCCCTGCGAGGTGGGCCAGAACCAGGTACAGGCTCTCTCCCAAAGAGGAGCAGAAGCAGGCCAGCAGCAGGCTGTGGGGAGCTGAGCTGGCCAGGGGCACCTGTGCAGCCAGACACCTTCGCTGGAGGCCTCCACTGCTGTGGAGATTGATCTGGGGCCGGGGGACACAGCTTCTTCTGGGAAGCACTTTGTATGCAGAAGGACCCTCTCTCCCCAGGGTACTGGGTTTCCAAGGGTTAAAGTTGGGATTCTTTTTCTCCTGTTTGTGTTGGTGTCCTGAGGGGTCTTCTCCCCAGGACATTTGGGGCTGGGAAGGGCCGGGAGGAAGGTCTTCTTGCCTGCCTTTTGTTTCTTTTCCACATTTGCCTTAAGACCGAGTTCTCTCTCGGCCATTGGCCATCGGCTAGCTGTGTTCTTCAGCTCTCCTGGCCTGCAGGTGCAGAGTCTTGGTGCATTTGGAGAATTAAGGTTTGGTGTCCAACCAGCTTGGAGCTCTCTTTGCTCAGCCTTCAGTCCTTCCCTTATGGTCTTTCTGAGACTGTTGCCCCTGGGGTCTTAGAGCTGGGGTGGGGGGGTGGCTCACCACTTTCCCCTGGCTGTCCCCCCCACCAGCAGCAGCTCCCAGCCTGATGGGTGATGTTCCGGGTCTCTTAAGGCTCTGTCGGTTCCCAGTCTGTCCGTCCAAGCCCTTGAAGCCTTGCTTCCTGCCCAGCACTTTGGTCTGCACTGCTTAGATGCACTTTCCTGGCCTTGCACCACCCCTCATCTCGCTAATCCCCAGGGTCCAACCTCTCTGTGCCGGACCAGGTTGGACCTGGGGGCTGGCAGCCACCCACCCACTCCTCCAGCCTTCTGCCCACCGGGGCTGTAGGCCCCCTGGAACCAGGCACTGACCAAAACCACATAGGCCCAGGGGGGCACTCCTACCTGCAGGAGTGGAGCATGGGGATAGGCACAGCCCCGGGCCCTCGTTTGCAACCAGGACACTTGTCCTACAGCCCCACTTCTTGAGGCTGTTTTTCCCTCTGGGTCACCAGGGTGAAAGGACCCAGGCCTCTGTTCTCCAGAGTTTGTCCACCAGAGCAAGAGGCCCAGCCGCACCTACAGAAGGGGGCCACCAAGTGCTGCACAAGGGAGGCCAGCACCCCCTCCGGGGGGCGGGGAGGGGGCATGTGGAGCGGGAGGGGAAGACTCCGTGCGTGGTCAGCTGTGGCCAGCTGCCTCCTGCCGCCGGTGGGCCGCCCGCCCGCCCGGAAGTTGCTGAGCTCAGCAGCATGCCGGCCGCAGGGGAGGGGTTGCCAGGGTCCTCCTGTGGCCTGCTCTCTGCCGTCTGCTCGGGGAGTGGGCTCTGCTACCAGGCAGGTGACGGAGCCTTGCCGTCCTGCCATGTCACGCTTCCCCTTCCGTTCTGTCCCCCACAGCGCTGGGTAGATTGCTTCTTTAAAGAGCCTCGGCCAGGGTGACCTTGGCTTTGTGCATTTACAAGCCCCTGTGCATGGAGGTTCACCTGCTGAGTGCTCCCCTGGTCTATGGGGGGTCAGGGTGCAACTGCCCCTCTAGCCCCAGACCCTGCACCCGAGGGACGGGGTCAGTGCTCAGCCTCCATGGAATGCCTGGTGTCAGGAGTCTCAGATGTCACCCTCGGCCTCCTCCCCACCGCCCTGTGGTGGCAGAGTGACCACCTGGCTGGCAAACTGAGGGGTGACAGGGCGCTCTCTTCCTCCTTTCTGGTCCCTAGGGCCGGGCACCTGGTGTGTTTTGGACAGACTCCTCCTTGATGTGAGGTGTGCTTCTAGAATCCCCACCACGCCTCCCCAGGCTCCCGGTGCCAGAGTCTGCAGTACTCTGGGGTCTTGCACTCGGAAAAGTAAGGGTTTTCATGGCTCCTGTATCTCCCTGCCACACGGCATCAGCCTGGGTGGTTCTGGGCTGGGCATGTGTCGAGGCGACAGAGATGGACGTGTTTCCAGCACCTTGCTGGAATGTGGTGTGGAACTTCTGGCATCTGTTGGTGCTTTCTGGCTTGGGATAAAGGAACAGGCGTGTGAGCAAAGCACTGGCAGGTCCCTTTTTCGTCCTGTGTCTGCCGAGGGAGTTGCCACACCTGCTGGCATCTGCCAGGAGTGCTTATATGGCCCTCTGCGAGGTCGGGCCTCAGAGAGGTGTGGCTGCTCACGGCAGCAGGCAGGGGACCAACTTTTGCCAGGGGCCTCTGGTTCGAGTGCCTCAGCAGCCCCTGCTCCCACGTCACCCCGTAGGGTAAGGCTCTTGCTCTTAAGGGCCACAACATTCCTCCTTCCTCATCCATCGGCCTGAAGGAGAGGACACACGGTCAGGATCTTGCCTGGATTGCCCTGGAAATGTCCCTGAAATCGTGGAGGCTTTATTTGGAGCCGCACACAGAGGGCATCTGGGCCCCGAGTGTGGCTTCCAGACCCCCTTCACGGGGTCCTCTCTGCAGCAGGAGGCCCTGGTGGCTCCCAGCGTCCTGGTGTTACCCAGCAGAGGCTGTGCTTCCTTGCAGGAGGAGGACCCCCTTGGCATGTGCTTTCTCCGGGCCTGCAGCCTCACTCTGGTCACACCCTCCCTCCACCCTCTGAAAGTACCCTCTGGTGCCGTTCTCTGCCCAGTACCCCTTCCTCACCTATCACCGCTCTGCTGGCTCCTTCTCCGTCTTCAGCCTCTGCTGCCCCTTCTTCCAGGAAGCCTTCCGGCCACTCTGCAGCTGCCTTCCTGGCATGTCCACAGCATATTGACACTGGCCGGAGGCGGAATGGGTGCTGCCGACACGTGGTGCCAACGAGAATATTCACCTCCTGGTCCCAGAGAACCTTGGGGGGCTTGTCACTGGGCCCATCCCAGTGGGTTAGGTGGAAGCATTTCTGGGGCACGCATCAGTTTCCACCTTGCCTTCGCAGCCAAGGGACGGACCCTGCATTTGCCTGCAGTGGGGGCAGGTCTTACCCAGAGCTGGTTACGGGGACCAGTGAACAGGGCCAGCCACCTGAGGGACCTGGTTGTGGTGTCACCGTGGCCTGGGTTGTAGAATTCAGACCGGGATGCCGTCCAGCAGGTCTGCAGAGAGGAGGCAGGACGGGAGGGGGGCATGGGCTCCTGACCAGGCGGTTTCTAAGCGCGCCCCCCTCGCAGTGGTTTCTAGCCACGTGGAGGCGTCTCGTTGCTGGCCCTCTCTGTCGGCGGCCTTACTCTGCGTCACTGGCGCACACTCGCGGGTAGAAAGGTGTGTTTGCAGGGTCTCCATCTCTCAACAGCCTTACTTCTGCTCTTTCTGGAACTCAGTTGGCTGTTTCTCTTCCTATTGCATATTTGCTGTCTGTTGGTTTGGGTTTTTTTTTTGGGGGGGCGGATATTATGCAGAAAGAAGGTCCTACGCTTGGCAGGGGCCCCAGGGGGTGAGATGCTGCTCCAGCCACAAAAATAGGCAAGCACGTGAGCGGTGGCACCAGGGGCGTCGGACGGGCTTAGAGGAGGCACCTCCGTACAGAGTTTTGCAGGATCACTAGGAGTATAGACAGGAAGCAGCGCCCTGGAGCCACAGCCAGTCATGGGGACAGATGATAACAAAAGAGGGCAGTGGGGAGGGGCCCGCCCAGAGGCCCAGGTGTGGGTGTACAGTCCGTCCCCAAAGGCAGGCCTGTCACTTTCTGGCTGTAGGATTTGTGGCCCAATTTCTCTCTTCCTCCTTGGGTAAAATGTCCCCTTCCTGGTGTGACGTTGTCCCAGGTCCCCAGGTTACAGGGCCTGCTGTTTTGGAAAAGCATTGCGTGGACGTACCCACACACCAGAGCATTAATGCGGCTCCCGGGGTGGACAGGAGACATCGGGGTCAGCAGGGCGGGCCGAGGGAGGTGGCTGCCCGGTCGCGAGGTACCGTACACACCGCACCCCAGCCTTGGGTGGGCCCCGGGCCTGTTTTCCTTGATGGGGGAGCAGAAACCAGCCAGGGGCCGCCCCACTCGCTCACGGCCACCGACGGCCCCTGGCCAGGCTCCCAGCCAGCTCCAGGGGTGCCAAGAGCTTGGCTGAGGACACACGGCCCCCTAGCTGACCAGTGGCCTTTCCTTCTGGAGGCTTCTCCAGGGCCCCGCCCCCACCCCAGCTGTGGGTCTGTTCTCTCACTCCACCCAGCATCCTGGGTCTGGGGCCTGGACTCCAAGGGCTGCCTGCGGGGCCTGCCATGCCCCACATCCCACAGGGAGCTCACAGGGGCTCGGAGGCCCCAGGGCAGAGGCCTGCGGGGACTCAACCCTGGGCTTCCTTCTGGGAAGCCCAGGCCGCAACTCTAGGCCCCAAGAAACCCAACTGGGAGCCAGAGAGGGAGAGGGGAGCCCCCAGGCAGCCTCTCACCTTTGTGTCTGCAGCCAGAGGAAACAGCCCGCTGAGCCTCAGTTTCCGCATCTCTAAAATGGGATACAGAACTTGTCACTCGGTTCCGTACCGGAACCGGTGGCCTGTTCCCCATGACCCCCTGTGACCTAGGGCCTTCCAGCCCCAGATTGTGTCTGAGTCTTGGAGCTGTGGCCACTCGTGACCCCATATAATTCTGCAATCCAGGGGTGAGCGCGGGCCTCACTGCCTGGGAGTGGGGCCCGGGTCCTCTGCCCTCGGGCTGTGGGCAGCTTCCCACAGCTATGCAAGGGAAGGGCGTGGGCCTGGGGCAGCCTGTGAGTGTCCCGCACAGCCTGGGAGCACCTCTGGTGTTTGGTTTTGGTTTTGGGGTTTTTTTTTTTTTTTTGTCTTTTATAATTTTTTTTATTAAACATAGCTGACTTACAATGTCGTGCTAATTTCTGCTGTGCAGCAAAGTAATTCAGTCATACATTTATATACATTCCATTTCTTATATTATTTTCCATCGTGGTCTGGATATAGTTCCCTGTGCTGTACAGCAGGACCTCATTGACTCTCCACTCTAAACACAGTGGTTTGTATCTACTAACCCGAAACTCCCAGTCCATCCACTCCCTCCCCCTCTCCCTCGGCAACCACAAGTTCAGTTCTCTATATCCGTGGGTCCAGTTCTGTTCTCTGGAGATAGGTTCATTCGTGCCTTATATTAGATTCCAGATAGAAGCGATAGGACCTGGAGAGATGAAAACCCTGGAGTTAATTGTTTATGAAGCTGTAGCGTTGAAGGGAGACCCGCCCCCATTGGTCACGGGCGGGACCTGGGACCCCTGTCTCTGCAGGCCAGGTCCCCCCACACAAGTCGCACTCACCCTGATGCACCAGGGCGGACATTGGAGCTCCTGAGTCACCAGCCCCGGGCTCAAGCTCTGTCCCTGCTCCCACCTGGAGACCCTGGGACTGTGAGCCTCATTTTCGTGGCCTGCCTTGTGAAGCGGCAAGGACCACCCGGGGCGTTGGGGGGACGAGGTGTTTAGCTCCGTCAGCTCCCGCCCTCCATGACAAGGACAGTCACAGGTCCTCCATGGTCTGCCAGTGCTGAGGGAGCAGGGGCAGCAGGCAGCCAGGCCCTGCCTCGTGACCAGGGAACCCAGGGCCACACCAGGGGTGGCAACAGAGCAGGGTGGAGTACACCTGCTGGGTTGAATACTGATTCTGGCAACTGCAAGCTCTGTGACTTCCGCCTCGCTTTTCCCACCTGTAAGATGGGCGCACTGGCAGTGCCTGCCTCTCGAGTTGGTGCTTGGAAGTATGCCTGTTGCTGGGGATTCTTTTTGCACAGGAGACTACGATGCACCCCTTTCTGTGGGAACAGGGACGAGCCCTTCAGAGCCAGTCACTCTGAATTGCTCAGCTCAGAGACCAGCAGGGCCCTTCCCTGACAGCAGCTGGCGTCTGGCAGTTACCAAGGGCATGTCAATGGCCTTCCAACTTGGTGACTGGCAGTGAGCTCCGGGAAGCAACCCTGGAATGTTTCCCAACTAGGCCTCTCTGCTTCGGCCAAGGGGGTCTCCTCCTCACCCCGGGAGGCGTTGGGAGCAGCTGTTCCTCCCCATCTGTGCGCACTTGACAAAAGGGCCTTGCCCTGAAGTCCCTGTCCACCAGACCAGCAGCCCAAATGTCACTGTAATCATGAACTGTGGGCACCAATGCAAGTCGGTCCTGGTGTCTGGTCTGTGTTGACAGCAGCCCTCCTTTCCCTCTGAGAACCGTGGAGACCCGACCGAGAACTCAGTGGTGAGTGTGTGGGGCGGGGGCGGGGCAGAAATGTCATGGCCTAATTCCTTTCCCCTCCCAGGGCCCCTGCCTGTCCTGGTCCAGGGCCAAGGTCACCCACCCACGGACATGGCCAGGAGTGGAGTGGCAGGCTCCCATTCGTGCAGTGATCACTGCGGTCTGTGCTGCTAGTACCTCTGCCCCTCCTCGCCCCCCCACCCCCTCCTGCATCTCCTGTTTCCCCCGCGCCCTCTGTTATCCCTTCCCTCACTGCAGACACATGCATCCCTTAAAGAGCGCCCAGCACCGTTGGCCATCGCACGCTTTCTAGACCCTGCGCCAGGCTGGACCTGGCCTTCTGCACCTTGCTTCCTTCGCTCAGCCTGTTGTTGAGATCTATCCGTGTTGGTCCATGATGTGCATATTTAATCCACTGACTGCTGGGATTGTCTAGACATATCCCTTTTTTTCCCGTGCTTTGTTCTGAGGGCAGACAGGAGGCATGTTTCACAGACAGGTGACGGCGACCAGGCCTGCCCACCCTCGCGACATGTCGCTAGAAGCAGATTGAGGGGGTGGGGGTGGGGGAGTCCATCCTGAGCTCTACTGGACGTGGCCAGCACTGTCCAGACGGGCTCCACTGGCCAGCCACCCCTACACCCGCCGTGCCTGAGGTCCCCATCGTTTGACTTGTTAGGTGTTGCCATTTCTACCAAAGCAGCAGCCACGAGACGATGTGCTGTGTTCACAGCACATGTTTCTTTTCCTGTGGGGGGTATGAGACGAGCCTCCTGTTATGTGGCTACTGGCCCCTAACCGGTTCATGCCTTTGGGCTGTTTCTCCCCGAGGGGTGGCTTGTATCCCGGTAGGAAGTTCTATGCACGGTGAGCTTACCAGGCATCTCCTTCCGACCATCCTTCTACTGCCTGCAGGTCCAGGCGTTTGATTTCCCCGGGCCTGTACCAGTAGGGGCCGGGTGGGCCGGACGGGCCCTTGCCCTCCAGCCAACAGCACTGAGTGCACGCGAGTGTACCACTGACCTCTGAGGCCCTCTGGGACCGCTTGAGGGGGGGCATCAGCTCGAGGCCCAGAAGGTTGAGTGGGTAGCCAGGGGGCCGGCTGACCGGCCATCCTCCCTGCAGTAGGCACGCCCCCAGGGCCTCCCTCCGAAGTCCTCAGCAGAGCCCTCAGCAGCAGCAGCCGTACAAGCCCAGGAAGCCAGACAGGTCAGCAGCTCTGCTGCCGTGTCTCACACCCGTCACCCCTGGCTCGTTGGGGTCCCTGTGAGCTTGGGTTGTCAGAAAGGATCCTGCAGCCAAAACCAGAGCCTGGAACCCACTCCTCTGAGGTCATAGGACTGTCCTTCCCCTCCTGATGGAAATCCAGGCTTTCTTAGAGTGAGGCTTGCCTGTGTCACCCGTGCCCCGGCCCCCAGCCCGGCCCTGTACCTCTAACCAGGCGCCTGGTCCCCCATCTGCAGCAGCCACCCCCAGAACTGGCCCCTGCATGGCCCGCCTCTGGGACAGACCTTCCCACATTCTCCTGGAAAGAGGAGGGGAAGGGCGCGGTGGCCTTGGAATGCGCCACCACTGCCACCCCACTTGGCCCTAGCCCATATTTGCCATATTTGCTGCTTAGAACACTGACCACCCCCACCTGGCCTGGGAGGGGTGGCCTGTAAATCACCATCCATCTCAGAATTAGCTGCTGCCACTACAGGGCTCACTGGGCCCCTTGAAACAACACAGGCTCAGATTTCTAGCCCCTGGGCAGTGGGTGAGCATCTCCGAGCTAGGAGTTGCAAGATGTAAAGACTCCCATGTGAACGTTGAACTCCCTGGAGCATTGGTGTTCTTGGAAGGTGAGGGCCTGCAACATGGAGGTTTTGTGTTTGCGTCACCGCAGCAGGCAGTGGGGTTGGTGTCATCTCCGAGCAGTTAGGCTAGAGTCTTCTCTGAGTCCTGGGTTCCCATCCCTGTTGAGAGGTGGAGAACCGGGGGTGGGAAGGGGCTGGGTAAGGCACTGTTCCCTGTGCGCCCCACTTGCAGGGTGTGTGCCACACTCATTCTCACCTCACTGTTAGGGTCCCACCTTGCAGATGCGGACACTGAGGTTCTGAGAGCCTAAGTAACTTGTCACTCAAGGTCACAAGCGGCAGGGCTGGGATTCAGCCTGTGGCTCCAGAGTTTCCTGTTCACCCCTCCCCAGTGACAGGGAGCGGGCAGGGTCCCCCAAGAAGGGAGAGCCAGGCATCACCCAGGTGTAAGGTTTGCACTCACCACGTTGCCTGCCCCGGATGGAGGTTGACGTGGCTCCTTAAGGGATGGGCTTTCCCAGCAGCCCGAGGTGGTACAGGGTCCCAGAGGAGGCCCCGAGTGACCGCCCACCTTCTCTCTTCAGGGCCCAGCTGGGTGAGTGACCACCCGCCAGAAACAGCCAAGCCACTGGGTCTGCTGTTTTGCTCTCCGCAGAAGAGCGGGTCGGGGGAGGCAGGGCGATGGTCTCCCAGGGGCTTGGTAGTTTCTGATGTCACTGTGAGGAGGGGCCCCGCCTGGCGGACACAAAGCTGGGGAGTAGGCGGCCTCCCGCCCGCCTGGGGCACCGCAGCCTGGATCCCCACCACGGTGCTCCTTCCCCGCCAGGGCAGCGCCCCTGTCCCGGAGGAGGAGAGACCCGGGGTCCTGTTCCCTCGGCGAGCAGGGTGAGCAGGTCCCGGCACTTTGTTTTGCTTAGACAAGTCCAGACAGGAGGCTGCTGGTTGGCCCACTGGCTGAATCCTGCCGAAGTTCAGGGCCTACCAGGTCCTGCTCTGAAACCATCCGTCGCCCATTGCCCGCAGTCAGGAAGCCCAGGCCTGTAAGGAGAGGTTCACTCCTCTGCTTTCCTGGAAGCTCCCGCTGGCGAGGTGCCCAGAGGAAAACACCTTTTTATCAAGTCGGAGGCAGTCACATTTCAGCTACGTGGGTCAGAGGCAGGCGGGGGATGCGGTGGGGGGAGCCTGGGCCCGCGCAGGAGCGGACCCCCGACCTCAAGCATCAGGTTGAAAGGGGACCCAGTGGGCATCAGGCAGGACCCACCCCAGGGACGGCATGCGCTCCAGGCCGGCAGAGGCCCAGAGTGTGACTTAGAAGGCACGGGCCCCTCTCACCTCCTGGGCTCCCTCTTTGCCCATCAGACGCACAGAAGACTTGAGAAGCAAAGGCTGACAGCCAGTGCCCTAGGCCCCTCACACCACAGTACCTGCCCCCATGGGCCAAGGGACCCCACTTGGCGGGGGTTGGGGGGTGGTTTGTGCTTCACCCGTGCTGAATGAGCCGCCTCCATCTCTCTCACCCTCCCCCAGCCCGAGCCCTGCTGGCTTTGGTCACTCATCTATCTGCTGGCCAGCTCAGAGGCGGCCTGAGGTGGAAGCAGCAGTGAAGGGGCCATGCCAAAGCTGTAGGGGCGCCGACCTGGCGCGGTCCCCACAGTGGGCCAGAGACGGGGTGGTGCTGCTCACTGGCTCAGCGGGCCTTGCACAGAACAGCGCCCCAGTGCAGCCAGCACACCACGTGAGCTGTTCCGGGTCATTTGCAGAGGAAATGCCATTCAGAGGGTCAGTGTGTTAACAGCACAGAGCTTGGGGAGTGGTGGCGGGGAGGCCTGTGTGGCACTCGGTCACTGGGCTCCCCCTGCCCGCCCCAGCTGTGAGCTCCTGACCGCATGGTCAGCTGGCCTGGGAGCCCAGCCCTTGTGGGCCAGCAGCTGTGGCCTGTTGATGTTGTACAGAAAATCCCTGCCTTGACCAGCCTGGACCCCGTGCAAGGACCCTCTTTGAGTGTTTGTAAACTCAGTTAGCAGGGTTTTTTTTATTATTGTTTTTATTACAGTATAGTTGATTTACAGTATTCAGTTTCTGTTGTACAGCAGAGTGACTCAGTCACACACAGTTCCCCGGGCTGTACAGTAGGGCCCCACTTCCTATGCGTTCCAAATGTGACAGTTTGCATCCGTTTAGCAGGTTTTGACTGAGTCCTCACTCTGTGCAGTCTACAGGGCACTGGCGTGGGATCCCGGCCACTGGCCCTCCCTGCTGGAGCCACCCAGCAGTAACCGATGGCAGCCCAGAGGTCTTGGCATCTGGCATCTCCCTCAGGTGTCACTGGCAGCACCCCTTGAGTTCACAGGGGCAACATGAGGGCCTTGGCCCCGGGATGGTGACTGCCATCCATTGGCCAGGCCACATTTGGGTTTTCTCCAGGTGACGTCAGGTTAGGGTCCCTCCACCCATGCCCCAGTCTGGGTGCACTCAGAGTCACTCTGCTGGCCCTGGGCTTGCAAGGACCGTTGGGCCTAGGACAGGCACCACTCCAGGTGCACCATGAGGTGGCTCCACTGTTCTGATCCCCATGGGGAAGCAGAGGCCCAGAGAGGTCAAGGGACTTGCCGGGGGTCACTGGGCTCAGGCAGCAGATCGGAACACTCTGGAGCCCCGGTTTGCCCCGCCCACACCCCTGGCTGCAGCTGCCTTGAAGTTGTCATTCCGGACCCAGTCCTCAGAGGACGGTGTACAGGAGGGGCCACCGGCCGTGCCGCAGGACATAGCCAGCATCCTGGCAGGGTCAGAGGTCACCTGGAACCAGGCCCATCAGTCCCACGGGCAGCAAAAAGGAGGCTCGGGATTGTGGAAAATTTAGTGCTAGGCTTGAAAACTTCTTAAAATATTTACCTTCCTTCCATTCTTTCTCCAGAAAACCATAATACGTACTGTGGCCCAGGAGCCAGCCAGGGAGCTGCAGGCAGGGCCTGGCTGAAACCTCCTCATTGCAGCTGCATCACTCGGCAAGGGCTTGGGCCAGCTGGCAGCCCTCTGGGTTTCCTGGTTCCAGGTGTCAGCGGGTGTGCCTAAGAGACAGGACTGGCTTGGAGGGCCAAGCGGGAGTGTTTTCTGATTGACAGGGCCTTGACTTCATCCAGAGAGAGGGTAGTGGGCACATGGAGGGGCTGGCACTCTGCCCTCAGGCCCAGCTGGAGCCTCTGAAGGGTCCTGACTGGGGAGGGACAGGCCAGCCATGCCCCAGGGACACACTCAGCCATAGTTTCCACATAGGGGATCCCATGGGGGCCAGGATCTGGCAGACAGGGCCATGGCCTTGAACCTGCATATACGTCTCCCCCAGGTTAGGACAAGCATCTCCCCCTGCATCCTGAGCACAGATGGTACACACGGCTGGCAGCCACAGGACTGATGACTGCCGGGTCTCCACCCGGTCCCAGCCCCTCCCACCCCCACACCTGCCGTGCTGACTGGGAACGTGGCACAGCCCCATCTCTACTTTGGAGGCCTTTGTGACACCTGTTCCGGGTCATGCCAGCTACAGGCCATGCCCCACCTCATAGAGTAGTGGCCTCAGGCTGGGGCTGGACCTCAGGGACACCGGCCTGCTCCCTCCCCAGGGCTGACCCTGGGCTGCACAAGGCACCCAGGCTCTCACGCAGCCAACCCCATGCACTCACGGCCACACACCCTCCCGGCTGCAGCTTGTGCAGCGGTGACTCAGAAACATCCTGGAACAAGAAGCCCTTTTTCCCTTACAAGTGCTTGGCACTTTGAGACGTTTCCTCCCGTTTGAAATTCCTTCCCGCCAGCCCCCTTCAGGAGCTGAGTGATTTTTCCACTCCAGGGCCCCGGCCACCCCTTCATCCCTGCCACTTCCCCCCCAGGCCAGGACATGAAGGAAATGTGTGTTTGTGGAAAATTGGCTGTCGTCGCAGAAAGGGAAGAGGGGCAGCTGGAGCCAAGCCCTCAGCCCCCTGCCCGCCCAGAGGGCTCCAGGCTTTGCAGGCGGCCGTCGTGGGGTGAAAGGCCAAACCCCTCAGACAGCTAGCTGGTCCTTGGGGCTCCCCCCCACCCCCACCGGCAAGAGGAGGGAGCTTGGTGACGACAGAGGCCCTGGTTTCTCAGGCAGGCATGACACACGGGGTGCACATGGCAGTGGAGATGAATTAGCTGCAGGAACTCTGGGTCAAAATCTGCTTGGGGTGGGGGGGTCCCTGGAGAAGTCCCCCATTTTGTAGAAGAGGCAGAAGGAGGGAGCCCTGGAGTCGGTTTGCCTGGCAGAGCCAGGCATGGCTTGCCTGGCTCAGTCTGACGCCCCAAAGGGGGAGCCTGGCTATCAGGTGCGGCGTAAAAGGCCAACAGGACCCCTGGCCCTGGAGTGGGGTGCAGCCTGAGAACCCCCAGCCTCTGCCTGATGGGCAGCGTTTACAGGGCAGGGCACAGGTGAGGGGCCGTGAGCTTCACCACCACAACCAGCACCTTGTCAGCCTCTGTCCCACAGGCAGCTGGGGACCCTCAAGACAGTCTTGGGCCACTGTGACCCGCCCGTGGGTCCCAGCTCTTTGCTGAGGATCTAGCAGACAGGCTTCCTGTGTGCCTCTCCAGTTGTGACCTCAGGCAAGTGTGACCTGTCCATGCCTCAGTTTCCCTATACGTTGGATCTGTGATTCCCCTGGGAATGGGAAGTGCCCGGCACCCAGGGAGGGTCCCAGAGCAGAGGGCCCTGCCCACTGTCCCCTCTGTCCACCTTCTGGTCACATATTTGAAATCAGGGAATCCTAAAAGGGCCACCAGTCATTTCCCTGTCACCCTGGGCAGAACCCCCCAGTGTCACGTGGCCTTCGTGGTCTGTTGAGAGCACTGGGGTCTGGTGGGATAGGGGGCCGGATCCTGCTGGCCAGCCTCTAGGAGCCCCAGTGTACTGGTTGGAGATCGGGCAGCAGGGTACCACCTCATGGGGGTCAGGGCTGGGGTCACCGGCATCGACATGGGGTGCGAGGTGGGAGGGGGGCAGGTGTTTTATGCTCTGTCAGCCAAAAGACAGAAGTGGGGCCCTTGGCCGGGCCCGAGGCTGGTGCCCTCAGCCTCATCTTCGGTGCTGTCGTCACCATGGAGAACCGAGGAAGTGCCCCCCTCCACCGCAGGGGGGCCAGGTTTAGACCAGGCGGGCTCCATTCGTCACCCCCTCACTGAGAGGGCCCTTGGAGTGGCTGGTGCCCAGAGAAGGACCACCCTCTTTACTTGAAGGCTGCTGTGGTTTTCCGCGGGACGTGTCAGCCCAGGGCTGGCTGCAGATGCTCCACTGAGTGAGAGCCTGTGGGGGTGGGAACATATGTATAACATGGTATTTACCATTTTAACCATTTTTAAGTGTACAACTCCGTAGCATTAAGTCCAGTCACATTGTTGTGCAGCCGTCACCACCGTCCATCTCTAGAACTTTTCCATCTCCCTCAACTGAAACTGTCCCCATTAACCCCTCCACACCCGCAGCCCACGACAACCTCCATTCTGCTACTCTATGAATGCGATTCCTCTAGGGACCTCATATAAGTGGAGTCGTGACGGTTTCCTGTCGTGGTGCAGCGGAAACGAATCTGAGGGGTATCCATGAGGACGCAGGTTCGATCTGTGGCCTTGTTCAGTGGATTAAGGATCCAGCGTTGCCGTGAGCTGTGATGTAGGTCACAGATGCGGCTTGGATCGGACGTAGCTGTGGCTGTGGTGTAGGCCAGTGGCTACAGCTCCGATTCGACTCCTGGTCTGGGGGAACCTCCATATGCCGCAAATGCGGCCCTAAAAGAAAAAAGATGGAATTACTGGATCTTGTGGTAACTGTATGTCTGATTTTTTTTTTAGAGAACCACCATTCTACCTTCCCATCAAGAATGCACATAAGTGGAGTGTCCACTGTGGCTCAGCAGGTTGAGAACCCAATCTAGAGTCCATGGGGACGTGGGTTCAATCCCTGGCCTCCCTCAGTGGGTTAAGGATCAGTATGGGTCACAGATTTGGCTCAGATCCAGCGCTGGCTGTGGCGTAGGTCAGCAGCTGCGGCTCTGATTCAACGCATAGCTGGGAACTTCCACATGCCACCGGAAAAAAAAAAGGGAAAAAATGCATGTAAGGCTTCCAATTTCTCCGCGTCCTTACCAGCACGTCTTCTTTTCTGGCTAATGGCTTGTCGTGGCCTAGGGCAGGAAGGTCCAGAACGTAGCACACAAGTGCCACGGCACGCGTTGTTTGGGGTCTCAGGAGGAGTCTGGCAAGGCCAAGTTCAGACTCATGGACCCAGAAGTTGGGGAGGCTGAGGTGTGGGGCAGCACTGTGTGGCATCCAGCAGAGGGCCCGGTGGATGAAGGGGTGAGTGGGTGGTCCCCCGCCCCGGAGGCCAGGCAGCTGCATGCTCTGCTTGGCTCTGCAGTGGTCTTGGTATGGACCCATGATTGGGGCCAGGCCTGCCACATGGCCTGGCTCAGCATGGCCATTTCGTGATCTGAAGCAGCTGGAAGACCAGCCCAGTTCCATTGTGACCACAGACCGTACCCTGTAGGCCACGAGAATCCCTGTAGCTTCCCACCTCCCGGGCTGGCTATGGTGTAGGCCAGTGGCTAGACCCACGCTGCTGCTCCACATAGGCTGCTCTCCCCCTGAGGCTGTGGCCTCTGCCAGCAGGGAGTCCACCCCCAGGTGTTAATTCCTCAGCCCCTGTGGGCAGCCGGGGAGTAGCCATGTCTGGTCTCAGGTGTAAGACCTGCCTTCTTCCCCGGAGGCCAGGCCACCACACTGTCCTCCCTGCTGTCTGTCCCCAGAGGCCCCACACCAGCCAGGCTGGAGGGAGCTAGCAACATATGCCGAGCTCTCACAGCCTTGGGGACCTTGGGTCCATGAGGGACCCTTACACAGGGTCGTTTGTGGTTCTGGAGGCTCCCAGGCCTTGGGCCGCAGTGGGCTCAGTGCTCCCGTCTTGGGCGCAGGGCTCTGAGCAACAGGCAGGATGTCTATGGCCCAGATGGCACCACTTGCGGGCTTTGTCACCTTCACATTCCTGTTTCCTGACTCCTGCCAAGGTTGGTGTAGTGTCAGTGGCAGTGCAGGGGCTTTTGCCTCTGAAACCATGGCTCAGCAGCCGAGACCCTGGACACACAAGGGATCTTATCAGGCAGGAAGGCCATGGCAGCACCCTGCAGAGCTGGAGGTCATGGGCCTTTGGCAAACCCCACTGACACAGTTTGGGCCACGTGTTTATTCTTCCTAGCGTGGTTTTAGACGTGTGTGGGTCCCCTCTTCTGAGTCCTCCAGGGCCTGGCAAGCCTGGTTCCTTGTGTTCCCTTCCCTCACCCCAGAGCCCAGGTGGGATTGGCCGTGGGGTACAAAAGTGTGGGTGCCGGGGGGCCGTGCAGCAGGGCTTTGTCCTGCCCTTCAGGACAGGACACGCCCAGATCCCACCTGGCAGCGCCTTCCTCCTCCGGGTCCCAGAGGTGCCCCCCGTGCCCGGACCCACGCTGCTGCTCCACATAGGCTGCTCTCCCCCTGAGGCTGTGGCCTCTGCCAGCAGGGAGTCCACCCCCAGGTCTATTGGGGCCCCTGATCTGCTGCTGCTGCTCCCCCTTAACCCTGGACCGGCGGGCCCCCTCCTCTGGGGCTGGGGTAGCTGCAGGACATCCATTCTCCTGACCTCCCTGGCTCTGAGCCAGGTCACCACCCCTGACTGCTTCTGCTCTGGGTTTTAGGGGCTGAGCATCGTGTCCTAGTCAGTTTCATTCTGGCCTCAGAGCCTAAGTCGTGCTCCGAGTCCCCGCTCTGCCCAGGCCCCGTGCCGGCCCTGGGAACCCGGGCTGACGGCCCAGGCTAGTGGGAGACAGGCCCATACTGTGTGATGTACCCGTGGTTGAGAGGTGGGCCAGAGTGGGGAGGGTCCGAGGGGAGAAGGAGGTTCCCCAGAAGAGGACGGGGGGGGGGGGGGAACAGCGCTGCTCGACAAGGAGGCGGGTGCACAGTTGGGCGCTGGGGTGCCTGGCCCTTTTGAGGGCCCCGCTGCACAGAGAGCGCTTGGCGTGGGGGGCGGTAGAACACAGCCTGGAGGCTTGAGCAGGGGAGCAGGTCCCCTGGGGCCTCTGTGACAGAAACCTTCAGAGCGTGCATAGCTGAGGGGCCTGCAGCCACACAGAGGACCCCAGACTTGGCCTGGGTATGCCCAGGAGGGTCTCCAGGACCCATTTACAGCAGTAGTGGGATCAGAGGTGGGAGGGGCAGGCGTTGGTGTGCTGGCTGGAGAGCATGGGAGCAGACAGGAAGGAGAACAGCCTGGACTCAGATCCCTAAGCGAGTCCCCTCCCCTGGGGCCCCGGCATGCAGGGGGCAGCCGTCGGCCATACCTGGCCAGGGAGAGTGTGGGGTCCGCCCTTGCTCCCAGGATGGTGAGTGGGCTCCTTCGGCACAGGGACCTCGGTCCTGAAAAGGGCGTGTGTCTCCAGATAACACAAAGTGTCCCCAGAGTCCCTCAGCAGTGCTGGGAAGACCGGGCCGGGTGCAGGGGTCAGCAACAGTTGGGTGGCTCTCCATAGCCCCTCCCTAAGCCCCAATACGCCAGGCGCGCCAGGAACCCCACCAGTGGGCCTTGGCCATGAGCATGTTGGGGAAAGAGATAAAGGGGCCTGCCCTCCTGTGGGGGGGGATAACCCTGTGCTACCTGGAGACGCCCTGAGAGGCTGACACTCCACAGTCAGGGCCTGCACCCTCAGCGCCCTGACCTCCAAGCCTGGGCCTTGGGCCCTCCCCCCCAGGTTCCACCAGGCTGGCTGTGCCTCATCTCTGAGCCAGGAGGGAGGTCCCCTGGGTTGTCTGCTGCTGCCGCGGGATGGCAGGCAGCCTATCGGTGCTGGGGGCCTGTCCTCTGCCCAA
>PVHT020000141.1:6028916-6090471 GCA_004024745.2 Catagonus wagneri
GTCCCCCACCCCACCCCCCTGCACCCGGTGAGTCACACCTCCTCGTGCCCTGGCCTGCAGCCTCAGAGCACCCCGAATCTGGGGCCCCATTCACTTCCTCAGACGCCGCTCCCTCTGCTCTAGGGCTCCACTGTCCCCTCCTGAGCGCCAGCCCCATCCGCTGCAGAACAGCCGGGCCTCTGCTCAGTGCCCGCAGCCCAGAGAGCTCTGGCCATGTGCTGCCACTGCCCATTCACATAGGCATCATACCTGGGGTTCGCAGTTAGACTTTCAGCCCTCCCGTGGGGAGCTCAACCCCCCAGGCCCGAGGGCCCTGCTGATGGGCACTTCTGGCTGCTGCTCCTGGGAAGCGGGCGCTTGAGCTCCCGGGCACCAAGCACGCTTTCCCCTTTCGTACAGGGCTTGAGGCCTGGGTGTTTCTGTGTCCAGACTGCCACGGGCCTGGGCCCGCTGCTTTCGTCATCTGTACGTGGTGTAGGTGGCCCTGCCTCGAATGCTGGGCCTGAGCGTGGTATGGTGCTGGGTGGGCCGGGAGCCTGTCCGAGCCAGTGTCCTGCCAGGGACAGGGCAGGCATGGTAGCTGGGGACGGCCCTTCTCAGGTTTCACCCTTTTCACCCAAGGCAGTCCCTGTGATAGTGGGAGGGTCTGGGCTGAGCCAGCCCCCGGCCCGCTGGCCTCCTGCCCAGCTCTCCCTGTCCAGACCTTTCCACTCAGCTGGCCCAGCTGGCCCCCTTCACCTCCAGGCAGGCCCGGGCTCCTCTGCCAGGCGTGCAGGAGCCTTCAGAGAAAGCCATCTCCCAAGGCTACCCTGGGATCGAGGAGCTTCACAGGGGTTCGCCTGGGTGGGCCCAGGGAGAGTGTTCAGATGAACCTGAGCCATGGGGGCGCTGGCCGGAGAAAAAGGAGGGCCTAGAGTCGTGTACCAGGAGGTCTGTGTGCTTGGGCAGGCCCCGGGGCCCAGGGCTTTTTACGCTCAGGACCCCAGGCAGAGCTGTTAGCGTGCGTCCTTGCAGAAATTGTTTGTCTATGGGTCTGTCCAGCAGCCTCATCAGATCCTGTTGCTGCCTCTGCTTCCTGAGCACCCTCACCTCCCACAGATGGAGAAGGGGCCAGCTGATGTAAGGCAGCGAGGGCTGGTGCCACAAAACAGGAAACAGTCTTGGAGAGGCCTGGGCCCATCTTGGCCTCCACGTGCGCACTCTCGCTCTGCTTGCTGCAGACGGGGCATTGGCCTCTGGAGACCTGATTGTGCAGCCAGGGGTTCTCCCTCGGGGTCGGAGGCCAGCCCACTGAGCTCACTCAGAAGCGGGCACTCTGGCTGACACACCTGCTGAGCTCACCTGGGGCCTGGGGCCTTCCCTGCCCAAGTCCCAGGCCCCAAGAGGCGCAGCACAGGAAGGATGCTGGCCGATGAGGGTGCTGCTCCCCTGGTTGCATGGCTGCCCCAAACTTCCAGGACCCTCTGCCCTCCAAAAGCAACCCACACCCTTAGCAGTGGGACGCAGCTGAGAGCAGCGGATATGCTAAGCGGCCCCCTTCTGCAGCCAGGTTCTGCGGGTGAGGGCCCAGGCCCATGTCTGTACACAGGTGCTCAGCAGGGACAGGTAGGCAGACGGCCTCTTTCTTGTCTTATCATAAGAGCAGAGAGTCACAGCCAGGAGAGTGGGCACCTTTGCCCCCATTGCTTGTCTCAGAGGAAATATATCTGACTCTCCCCTACAAAGACCCTGTTGGTTCTAGGTTCTTCAGGATAGTTTAGCAGGTTAAGGGAGTTCTATTCTAATCATCCATGATTACCTAGTTTTAGCAAGTTTTTCTTGTACACCTGTTGACATCTGTAATCTGTTGATGTGATAAGTCATAGAAATGGATTTTCTCTTATTGAGCCATCCTTGCATACCTGGATTACCTGACTTGGTCGTAGCATCATAGCTTTTGTAATGCTCTGCTGGATTTGATTTCATAAGATTTTTGTCTGCGGTTTTTTACATCTGTATTGAGAATGAAAAGAGCTGTAATTTTCCTTTCTTCTCATGTGTTTGTCTGATTTTGGTATTGGGGTTGTGTTGGCCTCAGAGGATGAGTTGGAGTGGGGGGGTTACATTTCTTTACCATTATCTAGAGGAGTTTCCATAAAGTTGGATAATCTGTTCTTGCAAAACTTGATAGAAATCTTCTTTGTAGGAAATAATCCCTTCACTTTTTATTTTGAAAAATGTCAGACCTACACAGTAGTTGGAATAGCAGTAAAACCCTAGACCTTTCACCTAGACACACTGATTGTTAACGTCTGTCACTTTGGCACACGCGCCCTTGCGTGTGTGTGTTTCTCATTCTCTGTCTGTGTGTATATATGTACTGTGTGCATGTGTACCTGTTTTTGTGTTGTTACTTTTTGGTGGAACTGTGTGAAAGTAGGGTGCAGGCATTCCCCAGTACTTGAAAACTTGTAGAAAGACTTTTAACTACTGCTTAGTCCTTTTTTTTTTTTTTTCAAGTTTATGGGGCTCCTTGTGATTACTTTTTCTTCTTTTTGGGGTCGCACCTGTGGCATATGGAAGTTCCCAGGCTAGGGTTGTCAAACCGGGGCTGCAGCTGCCGGCCTACACCACAGCTACAGCAATACCAGATCCGAGCTGCATCTGCAACCCACACCACAGCTCACGGCAACGCCGGACCCTTAACCCACTGATGAGACTAGGGATCGAACCCGAATCCTTATGGATAAATTCGTTTCAGCTGGGCCACAATGGGAACTCCTTGATTTTTCTGACTGACTAATGGCTTCTCTCCTTCCTTGCACCCTGCATGCCCGCCCCCTCATGGCCCTCATCTCCTTCCCTCATGGCTGGCCTGGGAGTCCCTGGGACAGCCCCCCCTCATATGAGGACACGGATGCATTTCCTTGGGTTACCTACCTGTGAGGGCCACACAGCTGCCACGTGGCTGAGCTCATGGCAGGTAGGGAGACCCGTTCCTGGTGTGTCCTGCCCCAGCTCCTCCGGGAGACCCTGCATCTGGGTTCAGTCAGAGGCAGACACACACACCGGGTGTGGACGCTCTGATAACTGAGAGACTCCGGCCCAGAGTCCTCTGAACCTCAGTGTGCCCGTCTGCGCAGGGCATCTGCCCCAGAGTTCGTGGGAATAGACCGAGCGCGTGCCAGCCAGGCCCCATCCCCACTTCCGACCACAGAAGCACACAATGGAGGGGCCCCCAAAGAGGGGTCCTGATTCTGGAAACGTCCATTTCTCCGGCCCCCCAGGACCGAGGGTCCCAGCTGAGGTGACTGCCCTCCCAGTGCATCGGGTGGTTATCCCTCTGGGAGCACAGGGACCACAGGAGAAAGTGGGGGACTCTGCAGTTAATTTGGACATCAGATGGCTTTTGTCTGGAGGGTGCTATTTAGGCTCTGAATTCCTCCGTCTGGGAAAAACACTTTCTGTCCAGAGGGCCGTGAGGCTGTGCTTTGCTGGCCCACTCCCTGCTCGTGTGGGTGACCGTGTGTGTGTGCGCGCGCGTGCATGCACACGCGCCTGTGTGTGCAGAGCCGCCTCCTCCCTGTTCTGAGGGTGGGGCCTTGAGGAAGGGGACTGGGAGGATTCCCCTGGGATTCTTGGACAAAGGGTGCCATGGGGTGTGGAGCCAGCCACCAGCTGTGGGGTCAGCAGGCTGAGCCTGGAGGAGGGAGGGCCCAGGGTTCCTAGACCAGCTCTGGCCTCCTGACCCCAGACAGGCAGGTAGCTGGTCTTACAGTCTGTTTCCTGGCTGTGGAGACATTTGCACAGCCACTGGGGGGGTCCAGGCCTCCCACGCCCCCAATTCTGCACCTGTAGTGAGACAATCAGATTGGCTTAGGTATGTAAAAAGGCCCCTTAATCTTTTTGTCTGTTTTGTAATGCATGCTTGGTTATGTAAACTTGGAAAAATACCAAAGGAAAAAACCTGAAAGCAGAATAAAAAGTCACCCAGAACACCAGGCCTGGGAACAGCCCCCCACCCCCCCTCCCCCACATTCAGCGTGCGTTGTGTTTCCTCGAGCCTGGTTTATGCGTTTTCCAGGGCTGGCATCAGGTTGTAACACGAGCTTTGGTGTGGAGCTTTTGCTCATCCTGGGTGCTCCCAGATCACTGCAGAGTCCCCGGAAGGGCTGTCTGCGTGGAGCTACCAGGCATGGGTTTCAAGTCGCCCAAGCATGCTAGGCCCTGAACTGTTGGCGACCTGGCAGGGACAACGTCCGCCAAGCTATGCCATGCCGCGTGGGCCTCCTGTGCCTGGTCTTGGCTGCGGGAGGATGTGTCCCTGGAGCCAAGACCCAGAGGCTGATGTTGCCTGGCAGACAGCGGAAGCAGGGGGTGCCGGCTTGGGTGCTGCATGCCCTGGCAGGCCTGATGCTGTCCCCGGCCATGCTTACAGGTCTTCCGCATGTCACCCTCCTTGGGCCCTCCGCGGTATAGGCTGGGGGCACACGGGGGACAAGCAAAGGCCTGGAAGCAGGCAGAGTGCACCCGAGAGACCTTGGCCGACACTCAAGCTGATGACAAGGAGCTGAAGGCTCTGGAGGCAGGTCTCAGGCTGAGTCAGCGAGTGCACGGACCACCCAGGGGACCAGAGGGCTCGGTCACGTTCCCTTCACCCCGAGCTGGGAGCCTGTGTGTTCCTGCGGAGGTGAAGTCTCCCTGCTGGTGTCAGAAGCCAGACAGCGCCAGGCGGGCGGGCGTGAAACGTCAACAGCAGCCCCTCGAGGTCACAGCAGCCAGGCAGTGTCACCTCCGGAGCAGCTGGCAGGAGCCCAGTGGAGTGGAAGGGCGGGGGGAGGGCTCCCCAGAGCTTCAGGAAGGCCCGGCCGGAGCACCAGTGCTTAGTCAGCAGTCCAGGGCTGGGGCTGACCCTAGCTGTGGTGGGTTTGGGGATTGAGGGCAAGCTCCCGTAAAGCCATCGGCTCATCGGAAAGGACACCTCGGGGGAGGCCTCTGCTTGAGCGGGTGCAGTGACCCTAAACCTGGCCTCATCTTAGGAGGACATTGCTGGTGTAGCCTCCTGTGGCCCCGACCTTGGGCACGGCTGCCAGAACCCCCAGCAGCGATGTCCCTTCTGGTCACCTGCCAGAAGGGGTGGTCAGGGGCCTTGATATCCATCCTGGGTGCCCCCCTCCCGCCACCGCATCAGTGCTGTCAGAAATGACTCCCCAGTGGGAGGCTGGCTATGGGCCTCTGCGTCCTTGCCATGTACTGTGGCATCTGTCCCTCCATGCATCTGGGAAGGTGGCCTCACCTGCACCTCACCCCTGGTCCAGAGTGGGGACGGGCACACAGGCTGGAGCCAGGAGGGCAGACCTGTGCTGGGGGCGTGGCTGGAGGCCCAGTTCTGCCCCCACCCCCACCCCCCATGGCTCCCAGCCTTGGCTTTGGGCCTTTCCTCCCATTCTGTACCCATGCAGGGCTGTGGCCTGCACGGCACCCCCAGTGCCTGTCAGCCTGGTAGTTAAGTCTCCCTCCCCATGGGTCTTCTGGGGGGCTTGTGAGTGTCCACTGGGACCCTGAAGCTCAGGGGGCTGGGGAGGGAAATCCTAGGCTTCCTGCAGAGGTGAGGTCCCACTTCCTGGTCATTTGCCTTGAGGGGAAAGTGGAGGCTTCGGATCCCTGGAATGCACTTAGCAGGCCCACCTGCCTTGGGGACCCCCCTTTCCATCCCTCGGCTAATCGGCAGCGCCTCAGACTCTCTGTGCCACAGAGCCAGGGCCTAAAGTAGCCTCCTCTGTTTTCCTGAAACTATGCTAACCTTGTTTATCAATTGAGAGACCATTTTCTTCCCACCACCACCCCCCCCCCCCGTAACTCTGGATGTTGTCGGGAGCAGAGGAGGGGTCTGCTGTGTTATTTCCTAAGCCTAAACTAGGAAGACTTGTTTCTTTCATACATGTTTTTGCAACAGCTTGGAATTTTGAAACAGGGACAGACATTTCCTTCTTTCCCACTGTTTGATAACAATGTCTTTTCCTTCTTAAAACCACGACCTCCTTTCCACTTCTCACCCACCCTGGGAACTTGAAACTAGTCCGTGCCCGCCCCACCGACCTCCGTACCCGGCCTGGACCCCTCCTCTTTGTCCCCTGTCCTCTGGGGGGTCATCAGGAATGCTGTCCCCAGTCCCTGCCCTCCGTCAGGCCTCTCCCAGTTGCTGCAGATCTCAGATCAGATGTCACACCTTTGAGACCCTGCCTGACCCTGACTCGGTGTCTGGCACCCGACGTCTTGGCACTTGCTCATCTGGGTGTCTAGCGGTCACATGTCCAGCCCTTCAGATGCTGCAGGAGGGCAGGGCTGCCTCGGCCCAGTGATGGAGGAAAGGATGAGTCCAGCTGGAGGGGGACCATGGGGTCCCAGACGGGGTGCTGAGCCTGGAGTCAGAGGGGTGCAGTCACCTGGCCTGGCTCAGCCCTGCCGCTCCTGCCTTGGCAGGGACACACCAGCCCCTTGAGAGTCTGCATCTGCCGCTGTGTCATCAGCCAGCAGGAGGCAGGGCCAGGGTGGGGCTGGGACCAGAGGAGAGCCTGTCCGGAAGGCCCGCCCAGCAGCAAGGCCCCCCACAGCAAGGTGCCCAAGTCCAGGGTCGGGCAAAGTCCAGGACTTTGGCTCTTCCCCTCCCGGGGTGGCCGTCAGGAGGGCGGTCACACTGCTGGGTAAGGCAGTTCATTCCGCTCAGTGTTGGCTGTCCTCACTCCAGGTCAGGGTGTGTTTTTTCTTTATGTGGACTGCTCCGACTCTAAATTAACTCCTCCTACTTTAAATGAAATGGATTGTAAATTGTATCCATACTTTAGTTAAAATGCCACCACTCCTGACTGTTGTTTGGCAAGCAGTCAACAGGTGGCCAGAGCCTGCCTTGTCAGGTGACATGTTTATGTGCCTTCTGGGGACCGTGGCTCAGCAAGTGAACAGTTCTCATCAGACACCGTAGTATCTAGGAGCCTGAGCTCCAACCCCAGCACTGCTACGAGCCAGCTTTATGGCTGGTTTTTGCTATTTAACTTCTCTGGCCCTCAGTTTCCTCATCTGCAAAATGGGAGTGTTTCCTTCCTGTAGAGTCTGGGAGTGTCCACGATGAGCAGAGTAATGCATTAAGGGTTCATTAAATTAATTAATTCAGCCATTACCGATCCCCTGATACACCTGCCCTCATCTCTGTTCATGCCTGGGTCCTTTCATGCTCTGGTCCTGGTAGATGAATTAAGTTCAGAGACCAAGATATGGTGGCAGTAGGGTAGGCAGGCCAGGCAGGAAGTGTCGCCGCAGAAAGCACCAGGAACCCAGGCTCTTTCTCTTGCCCTACCATGCCCAGAAAGCAAGGCTTCTGCCTCATGGTCCAAGATGACTGCTGACACTCTGCAGTCACACCCACGTTCCAGTCAGCAGGAGGATAACAGAGGGGAGGTGTCTCTAAGGACATGCTGATAGCCAGGCTTAGTCACACAGCCACACCTGGCTGTAAGATATTTACAGGGCTTCTTCCTCCTCGGGGATTTTCATGCTGTTTCCTAACCCTTTGGGGGCACTGGCCCCTATACCGGAATTTTTTCCCCACTGTCCGTAAGAACTCAGCTTACAGGTCAGCCAAGGAGGGCCTCCTCACCTTACTGGAGGTGTGCAGGGCAGGGAACAGAGTTGTGAAGGCATCTGGGTACCAGCCTGCAGAAGGCCGTGTACCTCCGTGTGTGCCCCTTGCTGAAGAAGGATGACAGGGTTCATGTGCACAGGTGGCCTTGGGCCATCACCTTCCCCCCTCCAGCTGAGACGATTGATGGGGCCTGCGCCCTCCCCAGGGCTTGCATTCTGGTTCTGCCAAGGACTGTGTCAGCTTTAGGCCCCGCCTGCCCTGGGCGTCCCGCGGCGCAGGGGCTCTGAGAGAAGGGTGGGAACTGGCCCGCCCGTGAGCACACAGCGCCTGATCACTGCGGGGCTACCCTCAACCCAGGTATTCTGAGAAACAGTCAATACATCGACAAAAAATAACGGCTGTGAGTTCATAGCTGCTCCGTGCACACTTGCCCAGAAAGAACAGACTCAGGCCAGCATTTCCTCCCTGCGTTTGGAGAGGGGCTCCCCAGCCTGCACTGCCAGCTCAGCACTTGGGTTTTCCCTGCAGGTGCCCGGGAGAGGCGCCGTGCTCCTGTGCGGGGACGGGAGTGCCGGCTGGAACCATTGGAGACGATCCACTCCATCTGGGGGTCCAGGTCGCTCAGAGCAGGACCCGCCTCTCCTCCCACCAGGCTCCTCTCTCTTGGTTTGAGAAGGGGGAGGTGACCCATTGACAGCAGCCAGGCCCTGCTCTCAGGAGCTGTGCCTGTGGCCCCTTCCTGTGACAGGAAGGGAAGGAGGCGGCCAGCCTCGCACAGCGCTCAGCAGCTTCCCCTCACCGTGGGAATCAGAGCTCAATCAGGCTTGTCTTTTCTAAGGCACCAAATAGCCCGTCTGGATTCTGTGCTGTGTTTACGCTGGCCCGACCCCCACGCAGCGCGGCACTTTTGAAGCTAGGGGACCGTTAGAGGCAGCAGGTGCTGCCAAGCCATGGGCTCTGGCGGGGGGCGGAGCCCAGCCTGAGGTCAGCAGCACGCGGTGCTGATAGGGACTCCGCTCGGGGAGCTAACAGCCAAGGGGGTTCCCGCCATCACCCCCCAAAGCTGTCATGTTCTTGCTGTGAGGCCGACCCACTCAGATGAGGGAGCCCACTCCCCGCTTGGGCTGCCCACGGGCCCTGGGATGGGACGGTCATCAGAGCGGCCCTGCTCCCACACCCCTGAGCGAGCCCCGCAGAGGTGAGCTCTGCTCCAGGTCCCACCCCCACCCCCACTGAAGTTCCAGGGACCTCTCAGCGTATGGTGTTAAAAAACTTACCATCTGGAGCCTGGCTTCATGGTGTGGCCTTTGTCCTCTTGAAGGGACTCCTGGGCCCTGGAGACCAGGGTACACAGTTGGGATGGAGGGGGCTCCAGTACCCCCTCGTGGGGTTGCCCTTGCTGCTCTGGGACCCCAAAGCTCGTTCTAGGGGGATAAAGTGGCTATGAAGCCAGTCCCCCCCACATTAACTTTTTTTTTTTTTTTTAGCTATATATCTGAAAGTAATACAATAGCATTTCTTTCAGGAAAAAAAAAAAATGTCATTCTAATCCTAAATAACATTGTCCTCACCCACAATTAAGGCGCTATAGCTCTGTTAGCACCGGTAGAAAAACCGACCTTTATTTCAGGGTCTGAGTTCATTCCTCTGAGTGAGACCCTTGTTTGGAAAACCCTGCCCTGGGAGCCTGCAGCCCCGGAGAGGGGGGTGGGCAGCACCCCTTTAAGATGTCGGCCAGCTTGAGTACAACTTGCAGAGCTGGCCTTTCTGCTGGCCTCTTTGCACCCCAACACCTCACTCCAGACCACAGGGTGTCCCATAACCTTCATTACTTTGTCTCAGTTACTGAAATAGTGTGAGCTCACTGCAAGCAAGACAGAAGTATATAAAAAGGAAAATGTTGGGGAGTTCCCGTCATGGCTCAGTGGTTAACGAATCCGACTAGGAACCATGAGGTTGCAGGTTTAGTCCCTGGCCCCGCTCAGTGGGTTAAGGCGTTGCCGTGAGCTGTGGTGTAGGTTGCAGATGCGGCTCGGACACCGCGTAGCTGTGGCTGTGGTGCAAGCCGGCAGCTACACCTCCGATTAGACCCCTAGCCTGGGAACCTCCATATGCCGCGGGTGCGGCCATAAAAGGACAAAAAGAAAAAAAAAAGGAAAAGAAAATGTTGGGAGTTACCGTTGTGGCTCAGCAATAACGAACCCAGCTGGTATCCATGAGGATGTGGGTTCGATCCCTGGCCCCGCTCAGTGGGTTAAGGATCCGGTGTTGCTGTGACTGCGAGGTAGGCCAGCAGCAGCAGCTCCAGTTCAGCCCCTAGCCTGGGAACCTCCATATGCTACAGGTGTAACCCTAAAAAGAAAGAAAAAAGAAAATGTTAATATCACCCATTGTTCACTGAACTTTCAACTTTTCCTAAGTATGAAATTTTTTTATAATAAAATGTTAGAGAAAAATCCATTGCTTTGCCATCCTGAGAGCCACTTAACAGTGCCTCCCCATCCTGGGTGGGGATCATGGAAGGCAGGGGTCACCTCGCAGGTGGGCACAGGCCCTTCCTGTACCAGCAGTAGTATGCGCGTCTGTGCCCCTGGCCGTGTGCGTCTGCTATCCACTTCCTCCTCTGTGTCCGTGTCCCTGGGACAGCCAACACGCCACCAACATCCTGCAGCAGCCTGGCCATGTCACAACCCTTTTCTTTAGGGCAGACTCCTTCCTGGAAGTGGAATTGCTGATCAAGCCACAGAATTGCGCCCCCGCCCCAGCTCTGGGCTCCCAGAAGGCAGTCGGGAGTGGGGTTTGGCTCAAACCCACATTCTCAGGGCAGAGGAGAGGAAGCCCTGCCAGAAACGGGTGTGTGACCTGTGCTTCAGAGCACAGGTGCCGGCCGGCTCTGGCCTTGCACCAGCCACCTGCCTCCGTGAGCCCGGTTTCCTCATCACTGATAAAGTGTGAGTGGTACGGAGTCCAGTTCAGGCTGTGGGCTCCGGCTGCCTGGTGCCCACAGCCGGGGGCAGGAGGGAGAGGGGCTTCTGAGGACAGAGTGAGAAGGACCTTCTCCCTGACCCTAGCGCTGCAGCAGGGCAAGCCCTCCAGCCCTTGCTACTCAGCCACCTCTCAGCTGTCACCTTCCAAGGAAGGAACGCAGAGCTGCACCTTGTGGAATTTTCTGTGTGTTTGTCATCAGTGGAGCAGGGCTCCCAGGCCCGTGGTACGGTGAGATCTCAGACTCTTAGTGTCCAAGCTGGCCTCTCCTGACAGCCGTGTTCACACCCAAGAACACATTCCTAGTCCACCAGGATCTTGCGTGATTGTGGGAGCAACGAACCAGGGCACTCAAAAATGTCACAACAGCCGGGGCTGCAGAAAGCATTAAACCGAACGTAATTAAATGCAAGGAAGCATGATTCAGGCGGTTTCACGTAGGCTGTTGATAGTGGTTGCAGCCTGTGCAGGCTAGAATCTTTTCACAGCCCCGACTTTCCTTTGATGTCCTGTGTTCGATCATGGAAATCCGTGTGAATTTTGCCCTCTGTGCCATTTCCCATCCGAGCTTGTTTTCCTGCAAAAAGAGCAAGACCCTTCTCTGTCTGGCCTGGCCTGCGCCTCCAGCCTGCCCTGCCCCCTTCTCAGGTCATGAAAAGCTGTGTCCCACCGCCTCCGAGAAGCCTTCCTGACCTGCCCCGTCGGTGAGTGGTTCCATCCGTCACCTCCTGCCATCCTCTTTGGTCCCAGTCCACCCAACCGAGAATGCTCAGGAGCTGGACCACTGAGGGCCCCACTGCCTCTGAGCCCGGGCTCCTCCTCTGTGAGGGGGGAGAAGCGCCAGGGTCTGGGGCTGTGCCTGGCCTGCTGCGAGCCTGGTGGCCTTGGCCACTGGAACTGTTGTCGGGGCCTGGGGGCATGGCCCGTTAGTGTCCTCTGCCAGGGCCGGGCCACCAGCTCCCGCCTCCTTCCTCACCGCGCCCGCCCCCAGCTGCAGTCATCCCACTGTGGAGCCTCCCAGTTCCCGGGTGACAGCCGCCTGCCCACGAGTCTGTGTCAGCTCTGCTGCTGGAGGCAGAGGGACTGTGTGCAAGGCCCCTTCCCTGCACTCCTTGGCCCAGGCAGCCACACAGGCCCCACGTGCACCCTCAGCGAAGTCTGGGCACCGGGCATGATCCAGCCCACCACAGGGCAGCAGAGGAGCCGCCTCTGCAGCCCTGGACAACATGGGCCATCTCAGCACTGAGCAGGACCCTGCAGTGGCCCGAGGGTGCCTGCCAGCCTTCCAGCCCATTGGGTAAGGGAGTGACAAAGACCCTGGTGGCTGCAGAGGGAGGGCCTCAAGCCACATCCTGCCTCCTCCGCTACTGTGTGGGGGTACTGGCTGGCTGGTAGCGAGCAGCCAGCCCTGGCAGGCTTCAGAGGAAAAGGTGTGGGTGGGACCTCCTCATCATTCCCCTGACCCCGGTGTGTGCCCCTCACAGGTGACAGTGCTGTGAGTCCTGCTCACTGCTCTGGGAACAGTCTGGGCTGGGACATGCTCTGCAGTTTCCTGGGCCTGTCCTAGCACATGGCAGGCAGCTGTGCGTCACAGAGCCCTGCCCCAGAGGTCAGGGTGCAGTGGGCGCCCACTTAGGCCAGAACGTACCAAAAAGCTTCCCACCTTGAAAGCAGAGTTTGCCAGGCAAGTCACCGCACAGGGTCCCTGGTCTCTTACATTGGGATTGGCAGCAAGGAAGGGGAGCTCCAGGGTGAGACACCCTGTTTGCACCCCCAAGGTCCTCCTGGATGGGAAGCTGGCTACCAGCCGAAAGCTCTGGCTTGGAAGGAGCTGTGGTTCCTTCCCAGAGGCCAGAGCAGCAGGCTCTTTATCGTGTGGGTAATTCACAAGCCACAGGGCAGCCCCGACTGACCCAGGAGACTGGCCACCCCCAGGGGGTCCTCCCATCTTCTGTGGACCCTCTCCCATGGGGATCGGGGATGAGAGAAGGGTTGCAGACACCGGGAATTGGCTGGCACAGAGGTGGGTGGGGTATTGGAGCAGAGGTGGGGGGAACCAGTTCAGTCTGGGGAACTGAGGCTCCAGGCTTGGCAGGAATGCTGGTTGGTTCACCTGCAAGGCCTGCTGGGGCCTCACAGGCCGCCCTAGGGAATCTTGGTTTTAAAGCTGCTTTCTGGGAGTTCCCATTGTGGCTCAGTGGGTTAAGAATTCTTCTAATATCCACGAGGATGTGGGTTCTATCCCTGGCCTCGCTCCGTGGCATAAGGATCTGGCGTCGCTGCGAATCATGTGGTGTAGGTCACAGACTCGGCCTGGAACCTAGCATTGCTGTGACTGTGGCTTGGGCCAGCAGCTGCAGCTCAGATTCGCCCCCTGGCCTAGGAACTTCCATGTGCCACGGGTGCCACCCGAAAAAGCAAAAAATGAGTGGGGCTTGCGTAGACGTACATAAGAAATAAAGCACAAAGATAACGTTTGCACCCTCACCACGTTAAGCGTCAGGACACGGTCGGTGCTGTGGAAGCCTCTGTGACCCGGCGCCATCCCCTCCCCACCCCCACCCCTGATCCCAAACACACTGCAGCGCACAAACCAGATGTTCCTGTGTGTCACCTCATCACCTGTCTCTTTGTAATATTTTCAGCATATATGGAGGTGCCACTAAATAGCATTTTCTTTGGTTTTATTTTTGAAACCTTGATAAACCGTATCGTTGTACTCTATTCAAGTTTGCTTTTCTTTTTTTTTTCCTGCAACACGTTCATCAAATTTCCCCGAGTCGCTATGAGTAGCTGTAGTTTTGTTCAGTTTTGTCGCTAAGCCGCATTCCGTTGGAAGTACACACCCTGTGCGTGTGCGTTTGGGGCTGTCACCAGCAGCGTGAGGTGGACGGTCGTGTCCACACCCCCCAGTGCCCGCGGGCAAGGCTTCCCCAGGACGTATGCCTAGGAGAGGCCTGAGGGCCGGGGGTGACTGTGCGCGCCTTCAGCCTTCCCTCGAAGACGCTCCGTAACGGCTGTCCCCCACTCATGTCCCGTAAGCAGTGGTCAGAAGTTGGCGTGGCCCCACGTCTGTGTTGCCGCCCCAGTGGGTACCACGGTGTGTCTGTGTGTGCTGGTTCCTCAGTGACTAATGAAGGCAAGCATCTCTCCATATGTTTTTCAAGCCAGCTTCCTCATTGTTTGACTTTCACTGTTTTGAAATGTGAGAATTCACACCCATGCGTAAAGACAGCTCCAAGAAGCTTCTGATAAAAACCGACAGATCTGCTTTTCCTTTCCGACCTCCCCCCAAGAACCTCTTGCGACTCTTTTCAATAGTCCTCCAGTAGCTACCTCCACGTTTCTAAGTTATGCAGCGTGCTGTTTCTTGATTGATCGGTTTAAACATTACCCGCGTCCCTTCGGTCTTGGTAGAGGAAGTGTTCTTATGCCTGCATCCTTCACCACACCCCACCCATCCTCCAAACAGTCGAAGCTCAGGTTTTTATTAACACTAACCACCATTAACAATTGCCCCACTTTTTACTTTGTTTTGGGGCCTGATGAAGAAAGTTGGAATGCTGGGCTCAGGCGTTATGCTGTTGGAGTTTCAGCAAGGGGCCTCTGGTGGCGGCAGTGGGGTCCAGGGCAGCAAGCCTGGGGACGGTGAGATGAAAGGGAGGCGGTGAGCACAGGCTGTGCCAGGTCTAAGGGGCGCCCAGCTGGGCAGACCAGAGGAGGACTAGAGCGGTCTGGGGGGCACACACATTAGGGGTTCATGGAGCCGATCGTGCTGGGCCACCATGGCGCGTGGCCCCCGTCTTCTGACGCTGATCTGGGCTCACTGCCCACGTCTGCTGCCCTTGGTGCAGCGCTCAGGAGAGTCAGGTTTTTTACCGAAATCCAGCTTTCGGTCCTTCAAAATCTGATCTCCTTTTGGATCTCTCCCGAAGGGCAGCAGGTTAAGGATCCAGTATCTTCGTAAAGCAGGATTCACAGAAAGTAAACCGCGCAGGCCCTCACGTGTCTGCAGATGTCCCTCCTTGCCCTCACGCTGGGTCCTGGCCTGGCTGAGTGAGCCATCTAGCCAGTCGTCTTCTCTCAGCATTTTGAAGCCTTTGCTGTGTTGATTCTTAGCGGATGTTGTTTCATAGAGAGGCCGAGCCCCGTTCTGACACCCAGTCCTCTTCACGTGTTCTGTCCACGTGCTTCGTGGGTCATCTCTGAAGTCTTGGGGCCTGGTCTCCACAGTCATTCGCTGGGCAGCGGGTGAGCCATTCCAGTAAACCAGTGGTGTGCTCTCTTTCTCGTGGCTTTCTTCCATCATCTCCTCCTCCCGCCCCCGCCCCCCCACATCCTCTCTCCCCTCCTTCTGGAGCCCTTGGACAGCCTGGACAGAGGGATCCTGCTGGAGGGTGACAGGTAGAAGCCCCCCTCTGTTTGGGGGGGAACCCAGATGTGAGTGCAGGAGGAACTTCACTCTGGGGCAGAGACCCCGCAGTTTGTTCCGGGGCAGGGCTGGGGCTCCTGCGGGCCTCAGACTGTCCGGGCTCCCCTGCCCAGGGTCTCGTGTCTCTGAGCCTCCAGAGGACACACGTCCAGTCTCGTCCTGGGCAGAGAGTGCCTGGATGTGGGGTCAGTCATCTGAGGGTCTCCTGCCCCCCAGCACACCTCCCCTCTGCTCCCCTTCAGTCAGTGCCCTCGCTCCCCCTTTCAAGTGACGGTAAACCGGACGGTGAAGCTGACGTGTCTGCTGATGTGTGTGCAGAGGAGGGCAGAGCGAGGGAGAGAGGAGCGGAGGTCGGGGCGGAGGATGGCCAGGGCTCGGGCCTGTGGACGGGGAAGGGGCGGTGGGGGGCACGCACTCCCGAGGAGGCCAACAAAGCACAGGAGGGTGCCCGCGGGAGCTGCCACGCAGGAGCAGGGCAGGCGCCGGGCAGTGACCGGAAGCTGCTGGCCCACACGCAGGTTCCAGTCTGCCTGCACCCTTTGTCTCCACCACAGGCTGGGGGTGGGGAGGCAGAATTGGGGGCCCGGGGCCTGGCAATATGCCCAGCATGCCCCATCCTGACACCCCACCCCCCCAGTCACCACAGCCTTGGGCAAGCCCCTGCTTCTGTCCATCCTGGCCAGCGCCCATGTGGTGTTCGGGGCAACGCGGGGTCAGCGTAAGTAGGAGGGTTCGTGGCCCCGTCCCCCATCAAGGATGAGATCCGTGAGGGTCTGGGGACAGCGGCCTGTGCCTCGTGGTGGGGGTGGGGGGCAGGTACCAACGTAGGACCTCGGACTGAAGTGACTGCAAAAGCGTGCGGGGCAAAGATGCTGCGTGGGGAGCTGGGGCCCCGCTAGATGCACCACGTCCTTGTCCTCAGAGGTCATCTTGCAACCACATTGAACCCTGAGTGGCCTAGCCTGGAGCCACATAAACAAATGTCTGTCCGTTGACATGTCATACTCTGGTTTTCCGTGTCCTGGAGAAGCCACCACACCAGCCCGCGTCCACGCGGGGTTGGAGGAGGGCCGAGGGCAGGACGGGGGACCCACCGGGCACAGTGGTGGACTCAGTATGTGCCAGCAGCCTGCACGCAACACTCCATTTCCTCACACGTGTTTCTGAGTGTGTCCCTGTCCGCCAGTCTATCGTGGCTTCTTTAGAAGCAGTTGTCGTGGTCAGGATATTTACGCGTGTTAAACACGGTCTCTAGGAAGTTTGCCCTGGGGTGAACTGACCTCCTCATCCTGGCCATGTCGAAGGGCCTTCTCTCCAGCCCAGGTTCACCTTAACCAGGTTCTGCCGCCCACCCACCCACCCCAGCGCCAAAGCCCCTGGGGGCCTCCAGGGCTTGACTTCCTCCCCTGGGGACTGAAGGTGTGAGCAGGTGCCTTTTGTCTTAGACCCTGTGGCCTCTCCCTGCCTTGTCCCCAGGGAGGTGGCATGGCCTTCCTTCTCCCACACACAGGAGCCAGCTCCCCGCCCGCCTCCTCCCTCCCCCAGGATGAGCTGAGAGGTCAGTGTAAAGTTACCGTTGCGACAGAGGCCCAAGGGCAAGGCATGCCTGCAGCCCAAGGTTTCCCTGGGAGCTAGCCTGCTGAGTGTGAGTCAGAGTCAGCCCATGAAGTAGAGGCGGGGGGCACGGCTTATGCAAAGGCCCTGGGGTTTCTCCTGCAGCAGCCAGCATGAGAGCCAAGGCAGGGGACAGGGGGGTGTCCCATGGTCCCAGGGGAGCTGGGAAGGCATGCGTGGGCCTTTGTTCTTCTCCCAAAAGCCACCAAAGGGCGTTCCACAGAAGCTGGGGAAAGGGATTGGCTTGTGGCTGCCGCCCCCCACCACCACCACCACCACTGGAGGGGCTGGAACGTGAGCTGTCGGTGCCTGGGCTGCAGCCGGGCACATGGGAAGGATGTTTGTAGAGCTGATGGGGGCCGAGGCGGAGTGCGCAAACAAACAGGAGGACCCAGGCTCTGGGGCTGGGTCAGTGGGTCACGAGTCAGGACGCCGCCCTGCTCCCCGCTTCCTGCCGGCTCCCTCCTGCAGCCCCTGGAGTTCCCTCTGCCCAGGCCCTCTACACACTGCCTGCCATCCCTGCAGTTTTCTAGACGTGTCCCCTTGGGCCGGGGTGACCCCTTTGCCCTTGCTGTTACCATGCCCGCACCCCAGGGTCTCCTTGTCCCCCGTCGGTGGAGTCAGATCAGGGCCTGGGTGGGGGGGCATTGTGGGTGCAGCTTCTATGTCACCGTGGGGCAGGCAGGGGTGGGGGGAAACGGATCCCCAGGAGCGGTGTCTGGGGCCCAGGGGGCACCTGCTGCCCACTTGCGAGGTGGCCTGCCCTGGTTCCCGGTTCTCCTTGGCCCGGGACCTGCCCCACTGTGCAAAGCCCTGGAGGAGGAGCCTCTGAGAAGGACTTCAGACCCCGCCCCCACCGGGGCTGCTCTCACCTACCAGGCCTGTCCCCTAGAGGGAGGGGGGAGAAGGGGCAGAGCCTTCCTTGAGCCATCTCTCCTTCGTCACTGATGGATGCCCTTGCAGCGTGGGGAGGTGGCATCTAAGGGGATGACTCCGTGGGGGTTGGGACAGTTCCTGGGAGACAATACAAATTATGAGGGTGGTCTCTTGGTGCCCCTCCCCCACTGGACCTCTGTGGGAACCCAGGATGGATTGGACCCAGTGGGAGGTCCCAACCCAGGGCTGCCATGCAGCTTGGACCTGTGAATGACGTCTGTTGAGTGGCCCGTTGGGTGGCACCAAGCCTGCCACTGTGAACAGCTCTTAAAACTACTCAGTCCCCGTGGTGTGGGCTCTAGAGCCACCCTTCTCCACCCCTCTGCAGGGCAAAGTCAGATTATCCCTCCCAGGGAGCAGCTGGCAGGAGGACATGCCTGGGGCTTAAGAGAAGACCCCAGAGGAGACCCTGGGCCAGGGTTCAGGAGGGCCCCAAGGCTGCGCCCTGCAGGGCACTGTGACAGTGACACTCAGCATCCACGGCAGTGGCCTGTGGCCTTTGCAGGTTACATCACATCTCAGACCTGGGTTTCTCCTTCAGCAGCGGCCATTCAGAGAACTGAGATGTGATGTCCGGCATTGGAAGTGAAGTCACTTGCCTGGCTCCCGTGGTGTGGGTACCAAGCAGGCAGCCCCTCCTTCACCCCAACACAGCCCCTGCGTGTCCCGCCCCCGCCCGGCGCCCTGGCCTCACCTCCCCGTCCCCGTCTCATTGCAGGAAGTTCTACTACATCACGCTGCTGCGAGACCCCGTGTCCCGCTACCTGAGCGAGTGGCGGCACGTGCAGCGGGGGGCCACGTGGAAGACGTCGCTGCACATGTGCGACGGGCGCACGCCCACGCCCGAGGAGCTGCCACCCTGCTACGAGGGCACGGACTGGTCAGGCTGCACGCTGCAGGAGTTCATGGACTGCCCCTACAACCTGGCCAATAACCGCCAGGTGCGCATGCTGGCCGACCTGAGCCTGGTGGGCTGCTACAACCTGTCCTTCATCCCCGAGGGCAAGCGGGCCCAGCTGCTGCTGGAAAGCGCCAAGAAGAACCTGCGGGGCATGGCCTTCTTCGGCCTGACCGAGTTCCAGCGCAAGACGCAGTACCTGTTCGAGCGGACGTTCAACCTCAAGTTCATCCGGCCTTTCATGCAGTACAACAGCACGCGGGCGGGCGGCGTGGAGGTGGGCGAGGACACCATCCGGCGCATCGAGGAGCTCAACGACCTGGACATGCAGCTCTACGACTACGCCAGGGACCTCTTCCAGCAGCGCTATCAGTACAAGCGGCAGCTGGAGCGCCGGCAGCAGCGCCTCCGGAGCCGCGAGGAGCGCCTGCTGCACCGGGCCAAGGAGGCGCCACCGCGGGGGGACACCGAGGAGCCGGGCCGAGTGCCCACTGAGGACTACATGAGCCACATCATTGAGAAGTGGTAGTGGTGGCCGGCGGGGGAGGAGGTGGGACCAGACAGACCAGCACACACGGTCCCGGGACTCTGGGAAGAGCCCCCATCCGCTCGCCAGAAGGCAGATGCACCCTGAGCCTTCAAGGAGGCAGGAAGGGGTGGGCTGGGTGGACTGAGTGGGTTGGTTCTTGCTGCCCTCCCAGGCCGGGGTCCGAGAAATCAACCTGGAGACCTACTAGGGGGGAGGGAAGCATGCTTAAAGGACGCCGCGCCAGGCCTGCAGGGCTGGGAGCAGGTGTGGCCTTGCTCTCCCAGCCCCCACCTCATGGTCACCAACAGTCACAGGTTTGAAGACTAGAAAAAGCCAGGGCGGTGGAGGACGGACCTGCCAGGCCAGAAGCACGGCCACACCAGGCACACGTCCCATCCCTCCCCGGGTTTGGGCCACCCGGCAGCCTCTCAGCCTCCAGGGATCCCCGTACCCCAGGACCTGCATGACATCCCCTCCCCTGAGGACGTGGGCAGCCCTGTGAGGTGGCCTCAGGAAGGGAGCCCGTTTGTCCATCCTCAAGGTCAAGGCCCACCTCTTCTGAAGCCAACGAGACTCCAGTTCAGCCCCCCTCCCCCGCCTCCCGGAAGCCCACTCCCCTCTCTGGCCCCAGGTCAAAACCCACAGGCTGGCTTCATGCTTTGGGTCAGGAGATCAAAGCACATCACCTGGGGTCCCCTACCCCGTTTTCCACAGTCCTCGGACTGAGGGGAGCCATGGGGAGGCGGGCCCCACGCCACTGTCCCCTTGCATGGCAGAGTGGGGGGAGCGGGAAGGCCGTGGTTGAGGGTGCGGCCGGCTGCGTCCGAGCAGCACCCCCCAGCCAGCCTTTAGGGGTGACCACCCAGCCGACCAACTCAGACGGGAAGGCCGTAGAAGCCGAGAGCTATCCCTACCCCACTCCCTTTTCCCACCCTCTGGGCTTTATTAGCAGACCACCCCGGCCCCATGCCCATCACTTGGACATTTTTTAGGGGCTCATGCCCCAGCGCCCCCAGATTCCCATGTGTAAAGTGCAAGCAGGCTGCCATTGGCTAGAACACTGCAGAGCACAGCCACTGCCCATGAGCCATACTTTGGGGCCATTGTGGTTCAGAATGGCCAGAAAAAGGTACTCAGGCTTTCAGATCCTCATCTGGGGCTGGAAGAAACAGCTCTGGATGGCTTCCTAGCATCCAGATACCCAGCCCCCCCACCCTGGGCTCTCCCCACGTTTTCCTGCACCCCTTTCCCCTGCCAGCTGGTCAGGCCTGTTCCCTGTGGCCCTGCAGATTGGAGAAGCCATGTTCAGTCCACTGTAAACACTCTCCCCACGCCTATCCCTCCAGTGCTCCGGGGGTCCGGCCAGCGGCAGCTCTGCCCGTATCCTCCCCACGTCAGGCACGAGACCCAGGTTGCGGGGAGCTGAGTGTAAGCCCCACATCTGAGGCAGACGGGCACCCCGTCTCTCCAAGAGAGGAAGCATGTGTGCCCAGAGGCTTCAGTGAGGGCTGCTGGCCACCAGCAGCCTCGTGGGCAGATCCTGCCGGGATCCCCTTCCTCGTTTGCCCCTGGGCCACCCCGGCCGCCCTAATGCGGAGTGAGGGCATGGGAGCAGAGAACTTGCTGTGGCACCAGGAAAGTCTAGGTGTCGTGGAAAAGTGGCCATCCAAGCAGCAGAGGCTTTAGTCTAACCATCCAGCATAATGGCCCCCCCATTCCAGCTTCCTACACTGGCCACTTCACCATGCAGTCCAGGGGCAGGGCCGTCAGCAGGTCCGGTGGACACATTGTACTGGGGAGGGGGGCATCCGGGAGATTCAGTGGCCCTTTTAAGGGGATGCAAAGGTCAGCGGCGGGGGGGCGGGGGCTGCTCTGGTGCCCACGTGACATGTCCCAGGGAGAAGGGCAGGGCACGTTCCCAAGAGCACTGGGGTCTCACACAAGCACCCGAGGTGCTGGGCCTTGCCCTGGCCTCCCTCTACCCCCACTCCGGGAGGAAAGCTCAGCCCTGTCCTGCCCGGGGCACCTGGCCAGACCTGGCTCAAGCAGCCCTCCTCCGGGTGGGCTCCTGAGCAGGCGGACCTGAGCGTACGATCTGTTTTGTACATAATGGAATGTTTTCACTTATGGCCCCGTTGTCCCAAGTCACGTGGAAACACAGTCCCCTTGGTTTCTCTGCTGTACCTGGAAGGAAAACCCCGGGGGGGGGGGGCATGCCAGTGACAGCACCTGCTGGCAGCACCCCTTGACCGCCTGGGTCTCCCATCCAGCACTGCCCACCCAGGCTGCCTGCTTTGAGGCGGAGGTATCTTGTGCCCACAGCATCTCCTCCAATGCCATGGGGCTAGGACCCCCAGGGAAGGGGTCGTCCCCACCCCCCAGGCTCTTCCTAGGGCAGAGGAACAGAAGCAAACGTGCAGTGAGCCAGCAGCTCCCCCCCACGCAGGCCCGCAACATCCTCTCTTGGAGGAAGAGCCAGAGACGGCAGAACTGTCCGAACAATGAGTCTGTGAACTTTTTTTGGGAACTGGAAGTGTTTAACTTGAACACAGGAGCGTTTAAAGCTTTATTTATTTATAGCTTCTTATTAAAAAAAAAAAAAGTGTTGAGAAGAAACCTTTTGGTTACGCATACAAAAAGATGAGTCGATGATGGAAAAGCAAGTCATAATCATCTAATTGTTTTTGTCTAGGTCAAGATGAATGTTAGCAGATGAAATAAACCCTGAAAAGGAGCGCTGGCGTGTGTGGTCTGTGGTCACATAGCAACCCGCCTGGCATGGCGCCGTCCCACTTTGATTTTCGAAAAGAGCGTCTGTGAGGGCAGAAATCACACAGGAGCAGACAGGCTTCCTTGGGGGCAGGCGGCACAGTAAGAGAGGAGTTAGCACGCTGTCACCAGCTCAGACCTTGTGAAAGTAAGAAATGTCACCACAAAGGGTAACATGTCCGCCGTTAGAGGATTTGAAAGGATGAGCCCAGCTTAAAGGAGGGCTAAGAGCAGTGTGGGCGCCGTCTGCTTATTTTCTCAGTGACCATCTCCCCCCACCCCCTGACTTTTTTGTTTGTTTTTGCTGCACCCACAGCACGCAGAAGTTCCCAGGCCAGGGACTGAACCTGAGCCACAGCAGTGGCTAGGCCAAATCCTTAACCTCTAGGCCACCGGGGAACACCTAAACTTTTAATTTTGAAAGATTGCAAGTGACGGGTTGAAAGAGTAGTTCATGGACACCATAAACCCTTTGCCAGATTCACCTGGATTCACCTTTTTTTTTATCCTGCCTTCCCACTCGCTGTCTGCTTCTGGACACATGCATCGTGTGTGTTCACACGCGGACACACGCACCTTTTCCCCAAACATTTGAAAACTAAGTTGTAGGCTCCAGAATACTTACTAAATGCTAAAGCAATACCTCCTAAGAATGACATTCTGCCACATGCACACACATAAAAACCACTATTCTATTCCTAAAATTTAACATATTAGCTGGTGTACAGCCCACATCTCGATTTCCAGTTGTCCCCAGGTCTTCAGAATGATTTTGTGATCCTTGCAATGCTCAGCTGTCACCCTCTCCCACTTTTTAAAAAAAATTTTTTTTTTTTTGCATTTTAGGGCCATACCCACAGCATATGGAGGTTCCCAGGCTAGGGGTTGAATCGGAGCTACAGCTGCCTGCCTACACCACAGCCAGAGCAACACGGGATCTGAGCCACGTCTGTGACATACACCACAGGTCACAACAACACTGGATACTTAACGCACTGAACGAGGCCAGGGATCAAACCCGTGTCCTCATGGATACTAGTCGGGTCCGTTACTGCTGAGCCACAACAGGAACTCCCTCTTCCACCTTTAACTCCACAGAGTCCCACCTCACCCTCTTCCTCACCTCTCTCTTTTTTTTTTTTTCTGCTTTTTCAGGCCGCACCCGCAACATATGGAGGTTCCCAGGCTAGGGGTCTAACAGGAGCTGTAGCCGCCGGCCTTCGCCACAACCACAGCAACGCGGGATCCGAGCCGCGTCTGCAACCTACACCACAGCTCACGGCAACGCCGGATTCTTAACCCACTGAGCAAGGCCAGGGATCGAACCCGCAACCTCATGGTTCCTAGTCAGATTCGTTAACCACTGAGCCACAGCAGGAACTCCCCTAGTCGGGTTCTTAACCCACTGAGCCTCAATAGGAACTACCCCGCCACCCAGCAGTTCTTAATCTCCCCTCATATAGGTGCCCCCAGCCTACCAGCCGCGGAGGCCAGCTCTCTTCCTCAGCTGCTCTGGCACTTCACCAACCTGTGCTGCGAACACACAGCCCTAAGTTCCAAACCGGCCGCGTGCGGCCCCCTTTCCTTCCGCCGCCCTCTCAGCCCAGGTACACGGGCTCCAGGGCCCAGCCTCGGCACAGGCACGGGCGCGGAGCACTGAGACCTGAGACCCAGGGCTTCTCCCTTCATCTCTGCCTCAGAGGCCCCTCGCCCCGGGGGCCCCGGCAGCCTCTGCCTCTGAAGGGCCTGTCCTCACCCACCCCATCCGCCTGCCCTACTCTGTGACTCACTGGAACCCCGCGATTTTCTGGGAAAGGAAGCCTAGGGACTGTGGAAAGGACTTCTTTCTTGAACAAAAAGCCAGGCATCCAAGACACAGCCTCACCGAGATTCGAGGGAGCCAGAGCGGAGCCTTGCGTCTGGGGCTCGTGGGCTGCTTTGTTCTGTGGCGCGCCCGGCCTTCCCCTGAAGCCGCAAGGCCTGGATCCAGACAATATTGTGTGCGAGGCGCTGAACACAGCAGCTCGGCGCTTTCACGGAGCCATCTCCGGGGGGGGGGGGCGGGCTCACACAGTGTTCTCTAAGGGGCTCTGGCCAGGGGGCTTCCAGGGCAGCAGAAGTGGGCTTGTATACTCACACGTTGTCCTCTAGGAAAGATGTCTAAGGCACAGCGTGCCCTTGTGCTTCCAGAGCTTGTGGAGGGGTCCTGCACGGGACATGGCCAGGACTCTGCCCGTCTTCAGCTGTCACTCCACACAGGAAGTGATTTGTCCATGTCAAATGAATTAAAGCTCAGGCATCACAGCGGGGCCTGCTGGTTGTCTCTTGATATTTTCCTTCCTTAGCAACAGAGCCTCCACCTATCCATGGGAGCATAGCCAGCCAAGGTCAAGACCAGGCTTCCCAGCGGCTCGCAATGACACTTAGCTACACCACGAACACTGGCTATCAGTGTGCAAGAGGAGGTGATAAGTGCAGCTTCAGGAAACAGTCCTGGAAGAAATGGTGCCCTTTCTTCCTCCCTTCGTCCTGCTGAACCAGGATGAGGGTGTGATGGCTGGAGGTCAAGCAGCCCTCTTAGCCCATGAGGTAGAAGCTGAGGATGGCAGAGCAACAAGATAAGTCCCTGATGATTATAGAACCACCCTACCAGCTCTGAGCTGTCCACCCCACCACTTTACTCTTATAAGAGAACAAATATGCACCTACTGTGATCTGCTGTTGCCCACAGGTTCTGTCATTCTCTACTGAACCTAGTACTAATGAAGATGAGCCACATGGCACAACCATTAAATGCGGATTCCTGCAAAGGGAACCCAGCTGGAGGCTAACGCCCAAAGGACCACACAGTCACTCCACCAGCTGCTGGGGCTGTGTCGCTCCAAGGCTGCCCACCTGCTGCCCCTGGCCTCAGGCAGGTGGATATGTTACAGTGCACAGACAAAGGGGGCCTTTATCCTGTATACCCTTTTGTATCTTTTGAATTTTGAAACATAGGAATGAATTACTTATTCAAACCATAGGTGGCTGAAAATAAAAAGTGAAATGGAAGAGAAATTCACAGCAGCGATTTTCTCAGAGTTGGTGAGACGGGAGAAGGTGGGCTGCAAGATAAAGAGAATTTCAACTTTAAAGCAAAGCACAAAGAATAACAACTGTCACTTCTGGGTGGTGGGTACATAGAGGTTTGTCGGGGGTGTTTTTGTTTTTTGCTTTTTAGGGCCACACCCGAGGCATATGAAAGTTCCCAGGCTAGGGGTCAAATGGAAGCTACAGCTGCCAGCCTACCACAGCCACAGCAACACAGGATCCAGACTGCATCTGCAACCTACACTACAACTCACAGCAATGCTGGATCACTGACCCACTGAGTGAGGCCAGGAATTGAACCTGAATCCTCAGGGATACTAGTCAGATTCCTTTCCATTGAGCAACAATGGGAACTTAACTTGTAATGTTATTCTTGTAATTTTCCGTATGGTTTTAGGTCTGTCGAAATAAAACCATCCTCGTGAAAATCCTGCCCATGAAGCAGGCACAGAAGCTCAGGCAACTCTGGCATTAGGCTCCTGGTGCAGGAAGGGGCCCAGGCAGACAGGCAGGCCCAGGAGACACACAGAGCTGGGGGACGAGGGATTTGGAGGGTTTTGCTTCATGTGGATGAAACATGCGGCAGTTGTGACCTTCCCCAGTGTGGGCCCAGCCTTCCCACACATTGGTCTGTCCCCTGTCCTGTAGCCCCAAGTGTGGGTAGAAATCAGGGTCTTTTTTTTTTTTTTTTTTTTTTTTGCTTTTTAGGGCCACACCCGTGGCATATGGAGGTTCCCAGGCCAGGGGTCTAATTGGAGTGATAGCCACCAGCCTACATCACAGCCACAGCAATGCAGGATCCGAGGCACATCTGCGACCTACACCACAGCTCACAGCAATGCCAGATTATTAACCCACTGAGCGAGGCCAGGGATCAAATCTGTGTCCTCATGGATGCTAGTCAGTTTCATTACTGCTGAGCCACGACGGGAACTCCAGAAATCAGGTTCCTCATTGGCTTCTCACTTGAAGTGGGGGCTCCTCACTACTGAGCATTCTGGGGGGTCCCAGCCAACAGGGATAAAAGTCCTGGCTCCCTACTGGCCTCTTCTTTCCTGACCCCCCCCCTCCCCAAGGGATACTAGAATCCCCGGCGGGGGTAGGGGGAGGGCCACAGGTGTTTCCATGGTGACTGGCCGGAGGAGGGTGGTTATTGCATAAGGACCAGCACCACCATCTCCTCCACAATTACCTGTTTGGCTCTTTTTGCACCTGGCTTGGCAGCCTGTCCCTTGGCGGCCTGTGTGAGCTGTGTGGGAATGGCTTCCCGAGGTGGGTCCTTTTACGGGGCCTCGCTGGACGGCGTCAAGTGACAAGGGATCACTGAGCCAGGAGGTGAGCGTGACAGGCTCACCCCTCAGTTCCAGCTCGGCTTACACGCTGGTGGGTCAGGAAGGAAGTGGCTCCCGTGGGTGTCCCTCCCGCCCTCCCCCACACACACTCCCCTTCCACACGCACCCTTGACCTTCACTCTGGTCCTAACTCAGCAGCCTAGGAACCAGCATGGGCTTTTTTTTTGGTCTTTTTGTCCTTTTTTTTTTGAGGGCCACATCTGCAGCATATTACTGCAGTAATATGCTTCCCAGGCTAGGGGTCTAATCGGAACTGTAGCCACCGGCCGATGCCACAGCCACAGCAACGCCAGATCCAAGCCACATCTGCAACCTACACCACAGCTCACGGCAACGCTGGATCCTTAACCCACTGAGCGAGGCCAGGGATCGAACCCGCAACCTCATGGTTCCTAGTCAGATTCGTTTCCGTTGTGCCACAACAGGAACTCCAGGAACCAGCATGGACATTCTTCCCCCAGCTCCCCCACCTGCTTTGGGGCAAAACGCCTGCTCTTATTGCACCTGTGCTTCTACTGCAAGATGCGTGGTTAGGTTCCACCTGAGAGGCAGGCAGGTAGTCGCTGCCTGGACCTCCCCGTGAGATGCTGCTTATAGCTGGAGAATGCACGGCACCAGGACAGAGAGGGTAAGTCTTCTGAGGTCCCAGGGGATGGACGCGCCTTGCGCAGGGGGCCCTGCTCTGTAAGCACCGTCTGCTGTCCACTCCACAGCCTCATTCACGTGCTGCAGCTCCCTGGGGGCACCTCCGGAGCTCGCTGCTTACAGCTGATCCCTTGCTTCAGGCCTGCTTCTGGGCAGCACGAGCTCAGAGAGCCCGCTTCCAGGACCATCCCCAGAAGGCCTCCTCCGTGTTGCTTCTCCTTTGGTGGCACCACAAGGCGATGAGGCGGAGGGAGCCAGCCTCCCTCACACACTCGGCCTGGGGGTTGGGCCTGCAAGGCGGCTGGGCTCCGGCACAGCTGACAGGGCTCACCTCCTCTGCTCCAGGGACTAGTACAGAAGAGCTGCCTGGGCGGAGTTCCTGTTGTGGCTCAGCGGTAACAAAGCTGACTAGTAATCCAAGAGGACTAGAGTTCGATATCTGGCCTCGTTCAGTGGGTTAAGGGTCTGGCATTGCCTTCAGCTGTGGTGTAATTCGCAGACGCGGATCCCATGTTGCTGTGGCTGTGATGTAGGCCAGTAGCTGAAGCTCCCATTGGACCCCTAGCCTGGGGACCTCCATATGCCGCGGGTGCGGCCCTAAAAAAAGAAAAACAAAAAAGAGGAAGAGCCTCCTGGGTGCGCCTCTGCTCATAGCCTCGTCACAAATGCCCCCTCCTTTATCCCAGCTTATTCAGGCCTGGGCCCAAGAAGAAAATAGAGTAGAAGGTGAGGGGTGGGGCAAAACATGCCTAGTTACCCCCATAAGAAATACAATTTCCACCTTAGGCCCGACCCCCAGGAAATGTGCCTCATGGGAGGCAAACCACAGGCGGGGGAGTGGGGGGCAAGCTAGGCCGTGTCTTCCGTGTCTTCTGCTTCATGCCGTGAATGCTACATGCTGTGCATGTTACGTGCTAAACATTAGATGCTCTGTTGCATGCTATACATGTGTGCACAGTATATTTCTTGCCTGCTATATGTAGAGTATGTTGCATGCCACACATTACACACTAGGCGTGTTATACACTGTGTGTACTGTGGAGCATGTACTATATTATGTATTACACGCTGTGTGTGCTATACATAATGCACTGTGTGCTATATATGTTACCTGTTATATCCACATTATTGCTATATATGGTTCAGGCTGTAATATTGTCCACTGTGTGTTACGTGTTATTTATTACGTGCCATATGTTAGACACTCTGTGTTCTGTGTTCTGGGTCATGTTCTATACACGCACGCACGCATGCTGTATTACACATTATGCATATTTACAGCATGTGGTTCGTAGTTCATATTATGTTAGACATGTGCGTGCGCTCTTATGCATGCTTCACACAGTGTATTAAATGTTATATGTGGAGTTCTTGTCGTGGCGCAGTGGTTAACGAATCCGACTAGGAGCCATGAGGTTGCGGGTTCGATCCCTGGCCTTGCTCGGTGGGTTAATGATCTGGCGTTGCCGTGAGCTGTGGTGTAGGCTGCAGACGCGGCTCGGATCCCGCGTTGCTGTGGCTGCGGCGTAGGCCGGTGGCTACAGCTCCTGTTAGACCCCTAGCCTGGGAACCTCCATATGCCGTGGGTGCGGCCTAGAATGACAAAAGGCAAATAAATAAATAAACGTTATATGTGCTGCGTGCTATACTTAAGTCCAGGAGAAGGCCACTAGCTGCTACAGGCTGCACCCTCCCTTTACTCCCAACTTTACTCCTGAGCTCCCTTTACTCCCGACTCCGCCAGCCAAGGTGCTGCCACAAGATGCCATGTCAGGCCCACAGCGTTTCCAGGATGAGGCAGCCCATGCTCCTAGCTGGCCCTGGTGAGAGCATGGCCCACAGCAAGGCACTTATGTGATTTTTTTATATCAGTGCCAGATGAACATCCACAATTTCCTGATTCATTCTCCTCTTGTAGGACATTAGGCTGTTTCTAATTTGTAGCTGTGTATAAATACAGTCGCTTTAAATTACTTGTGTGGAGATACGTTGTTATTCCTCTGGGTAACACCAAAGAGTAGAATTTCCGAGCCATATAAAAGTGCATTTTAACTTTATAATGAACTTCCCATTTTTCAAAGTGTTTGACCTACTTTCCCCCACAGGCAGCAGATGCTCTGCGTTCTTGCCAACCTTTGCTGTTGTCAATCTTTTCAATTTTTTGTCATGTTCACAGCTGAATAGTGATATCTCCCGTGGTTTTTAATTTTTACTACCAGACGAGTAATGACGTGGAGTACCTTTTCATATGCTTATGAGTTATTTGGAAATCTTTTGTAAAATGTCTCTTTTGCTCATTTAAAAAAAATTGGGTTGTCTTTTTTAGTAATTTGTAGGGATTATTTATGTCTTCTTGATGGGAATCCTTTATCAGATGTCTGAATGCGGGCTACCTTCTCCCCGTCTCTGAATTGACTCTTTCTTCTTTTGATGAAGACAAGTTCTCAGTTTTAGTAAAAAATTATTCATTTTTGTTTTACGGTTAGTGTTTTTTTTGTGCGTCTTTTGGCCAAATAAATGTAAGCATCAATGTCATATATAAGGCTTTCAGGATGCCTCCTTATAAAGGACAGGGCTTGTCCTCCACATGTCTTTCCTCTAGAAAGGCTGTGCCTAAAACATGAGATTGGTGCCCTAGCAACCATCTCAGACAATGACGTGATCTTGGGAATGGAAGCCACAGAGAAAAGAACCTTGAGCCATCGTGAGGGCCCTGTACTGGCCCTAAAACCGTCTACTTCCAGCTTTCCATATGGAACAGAAATAAACTTCCATCTTACATAAGCCTCTGAGGTTCAGGACTTTGTTCCTCAGCGCTGAATCCTAATTGATATATAAAAAGATCCACGAGCAAAGTCACTAATCACCCTCTGTTTTTCATTCAGTTTCAAAAGTTCTCCAAATCAAGAACAGACTTGTGGTTGCCAAGGCGGAGTGGGGAGGGAGTGGGATGGACCGCAAGAGTCTGGGGTTGGTAGATGCAAACTATTTCATTTAGAATGGATAAGCAGTGAGGTCCTGCAGCACAGCAGGGCTTACCCAGTCCCTTTGGGATAGAATGTGATGGAAAATAGTATGAAAAAAGAATGCACGTATATGTAGGTCTGGGTCACTTTGCTGTACAGCAGAAATTGGCACAAAATTATAAATCAACTACACTTTAAAAATAAAATGATTAAAAAGAAAAGGGCTCCAAATCAGCCATTAGATTCACCTAGTGGGCGTATAAAAGTGGGGATGCCCGGGATTTAGTTTGGGTGCTCTGTTCTTCAAATAAGATGTAGTTCTTCTCCCCGCACCCACCGCTACCACCGGGGGACTCTCCAGGGCTGTCAAGACTGAGAATTGGTGCTTCCAATCAATGCTTTCTTCTTGGCTTGAAAGCGTGGGCATGATAGTCTGGATGGCTGCGCTTTGGCCTCTGGTGAGAAATGGAGCACTGCAAAGAGATTTATGAGATACAAATAGAACTGAACTCATGAGTTCTAACTCATGCCTCAAAATCTAGTCAACACCTGCCAGCCAGTAAAACAGATTGATTCTTGAGAGTAACCTGCAATGGTGGGACATGGATCCTGACTCCCAGAGGAAAGACCTTGGGCCAGTTACAACCTCTTGAGGGCCTCTGTTTTTTTCCTCTGAAATGTGATCCTATTAGAAATAACACCTGCCTGGGCCCCCAATTTTTGCGAGGATCAAATAAGACCGTGGACTTCAAATGGCCTTGTCTGTCACAGCCAGACAAGTTTCTGGTGTCCCCGCACAGCACAGCACGGAGGCTCTGTACTGCCCAGTGTCCTGAGGGCCACATGCACAGCCCAGCCTCAGAACTTCACACTGAGCCCAGATCAAGGCCCAGCCCCACCCCACCCCCCACCGCCCTGTTGCCTGGAGCAACAGTCTTATCATCTTTTGCACCCGATGCCTCAGGGAATCAGGTGAAAGGTGTTGATCATCTCCCTGGAAAATGTAAAAGGCCCAAATACCTACACCCACAAAATATGCACACAGCCTCAGATATTCGCTGCCTCCAGGAAGCTCACCATTAACTTACTGATGTAAGAATGCCTGTGGTACAGTGTGTCACCTCCACGCAGGACCAGAGAGAGGAAGCAGCCACTCCAGGCAGTGGGACAGCCTGTTAACTGGGGTGTGGCAGGGAATAAACCAGTGAGTGACAAGTCCTCCAAAAGGGAAAAGTGTCTCCAACTCACCTCTAGCAGAAGGCAGTTCTCCACCCTTGGGACCTATATTGTGTGCCCCTCACCCCAAATTTTGTAAGTTGAAATCATGACCCCCAAACTGGTGGTCTTTGGAAATAGGGTCTTTAAGGGGGTAACTAAAGGTTAAATGAGGTCGTACAGGTGGAGCCCTCATCTAATAGGACTGACGTCCTTATAAGAAGAGGAGTTCCCGCTGTGGCCAGTGGGTTAAGAACTTACTGCAGTGGCTCAGGTTGCTGCAGAGGTGTAGGTTCAATCCCCAGCCTCGTACAGTGGATTAAAGGATTCAGGGTTGCCACAGCAACAGTGGTTGTCGATTCAGTCCCTAGCCCAGGAACACCGAGAGTGCAGCCATTTTGAAAAAAAGGAGTTCCCATTGTTGCTCACTGGGTTAAGAACCCAACTGGTATCCATGAGGACACAGGTTCGATCCCTGGCCTCACCCGATGGGTTAAGGATCCAGCATTACTGCAAGCTACGGTGCAAGTCAAAGATGCGGCTGGGATCCCGAGTTGCTGCGGTTATGGCATAGGCCAGCAGTTGTAGCTCCAGTTCGATGCCTTGCCTGGAAACTTCCAGATGACACAGGTGCAGCCCTAAAAAGGAAAAAAAAAAGATACCACAAAAAAAAAGAGGAAGAGACATCAGAGGAAAAAGCCAGGTGAAGACACAGGAAAAAGTGCCCATCTACAAGACAAAGAGAGAAGCCTCCAGAGAAAACCAAACCTGCAGACACCTTGATCTTGGATTTTCAGCCTCCAGAACCGGTGAGAAATAAGTTTCTGCTGCTTAAGCCACATCCAGTCTGTGGCATTTTGTGAGGAGCCGTGGCCAACTGAGACAGTGCCCGTGCAGCCAAGGGGAGCTCTGGACAGTGGCGGGGACGGGTGTGGCCGTGAGTGAGGTGTCTGCTCAGCACAGCCTCGTTCACACGGTCCACGCTCCTCCCAGGGGGGCCGGCCCTCCTGCCTGCTGGCCTGGCAGAGTGGGGTCCCTCCAGCCCTGCCAGGCCCAAATCAAGGCCCCCACCTGCCACATCTGCTTGTCTTCCAGGCCCCTTGGTCCACTTTAGCGACCACCATTTTTTCTCTGGTTGTGAAAGGTGGATTTACCTAATAAATTTCACGCAGAAAGAAATCACATTCTCATGGTGGAAATTAACTAGGACCACCCAGAGGAGAACCAGCAAAGATCACTTATTCAGAGGTTGCTGTACCAACGGAATTAGCCGCCAGCGTGCATTTTGGTAAAGATTCAAAGGCAGACAGAGGAGTCAGAAAGGTTTATTGCAGAAAAGATGGCAGGTTCAGGTGTGCCCTGAATGGAGCAAAAGCTAAGTGTTGAATCTAGGTAGTAGGTGTATGGGTGTTATTCTAACTGGTTTTTCATTTTTTTCTTTTTTGGCCACCCTGCAGCATATAGAGTTCCCAGGCCAGCGATCAGATTCGAGCTGCTGTTTCAACCTATGCCACAGCTGTGGCAACATCGGATCCTTAACCTACGGTGCCAGGCCTTGGATCGAACCTGCATCCCAGCGCGCCAGAGACATGCTGATCCTGTTGCACCACAGTGGGAACCGCTCGACTGTTAGAAAAATTTCAGCAGAAGAAGTTGGGGAAAATGCTGGCTCTGCAATTTTATTTAAACATAACATTGACCCACAATTGCAGAACATGAGTCACTAGCTTGAATCAAAAAATCCCACAACTTCATTTTTATTTCTGTGTCTCCACATTTCTTTTCACACAACAGTGCCCAAGGGTCTGGGTTCGGCCAGTTGTGGCCCGTCCAAGCTGAACAGCCCTGCCACTGCGCTCCAGGAGGCCACTGACCGCCAGTCCCTGCAGGAGTGGCCCCCCTGTTTCCTGGGCCGACCCATTTGACAGGCCGCGGCCTGGCCCCTGGGCCCCTCATCCCCACACACACTCAAGCTCCCTCTTGGGTAGACTTGGCCTCCCATCCTGAGGGAGATGCTCATTGCATCTCCAGCCACAGCTGCCCTGTCACACTCCAGAGCAGCCAGCTCAACCTCTGTCCCTGCCCTCCACCCCCAACTTCACAGCCATAAGCCTCACCCATCCCCCACTCCCACTGCGGGTTCAGGACGGCCACACAGGGTCAAGTGCTATCGAGGCATCTTCGTGTGTGTGTGTGTGTGTGTGTGTGTGTGTGTGCGCGCGCGCACGCGCGCACGCACGCTTTAAAGTGGATTAATCAATCAACCAAGTTGTATCTGCTGGGCCTGATGGTTTTTGGGTTGGGGTTGGGGAGGGCTGATGTATTTTAACAGATGCTACCCAACTACTTTCCTAATGTCCAAACCCAGGAAGACCTATGTCTTTTTCTACTGTGGACACAGTTCCGCCTTGTGCGGGGCTTTCACAGCTGCACGGGGACCAGCTTGCTCCGGCTCCCTACAGGCTCCACACAGATCTTGGCAAAGCCTCCCTCAAAACCATGTCCCATTGTTTCTCCAAATTTTCCCTCAGGCCCAACTAAACTTCATCAGTTGATCAACATTGCTGGGGGTAGATAAAAAAAAAAATCACACCCAAATTCCCCTGTAGAGGAGTTCCCATTGTGGCACAGCACAACTAGGAAACACGAGGTTTCTGGTTCGATCCCTGGCCTTGCTCAATGGGTTAAGGATCTGGCATTGCCGTGAGCTGTGGTGTAGGTCGCAGACGCAGCTCGGATCCTGCATTGCTGTGGCTCTGGTGTAGGCCGGCAGCTACAGCTGATTAGACCCCTAAACTGGGAACCTCCATATGCCGTGGGTGTGGCCCTAAAAAGACAAAAACAAAACAAAACAAACAAACAAAAAAAACAATAAATAAAGCCATCGGATCGAAGCAGGCTTACCACAAATAAAAGCAGGAGCTATGCTTCTCTGGTCATTACCCTTAAGACCAAGGGCAGGAGTTTAAGGACCGCACTTCTGCTGATTTGAATAAGCACCATGACACTCCTAGTTGGACATTATAGAGTCAAATACCCTCTTACCTAATACCAAGGTGTAGCTACTACTCAAAGAAAGTAAAATGTGGTCTTTTCCCACCCCCACTCCCCTTGGATGCTGAAACTGTAGCCCACCTACTCCTCGGGGCAGAGCCTCCTTGCCCGCCCACTTGCGCCCCTCACAAGCGTCCTGTCTGAATAAATAATTCTATTTCTTGCCTATCACTTTGTCTCTCGCTGAATTCCTTCTGCACTGAGGCACAAGGAACCCAAACCTCGGTAAATGCAGACACCGGGTAAGTGATTCTAATTTAAAAATCGTAGGTTCAAGTTCCAATCTGGATTCTGGCTGGGTAAGAGTCTCTGCATGTGGGTTCAAGTCCCAGTCTGGGGTTCTGGCTGGGTTCAAGTCATAAGCGTTGTCCTTTTCACACCTACCCCTCCTCTCTCCCCATATCCAGACCCTCTAGTGTCCTGTTTCCCCAGGGGGAGCTGGCAAACCACACACACCTGTGGCCAACCCGCCTAAGGGTGGGTGTTAATAATCTGAGGCAGAACCATCTAAACCACGTGTCTCAACACGCCCTCAGATCCGAGAGCCCTTAGCGTCTCAGAAATACCTAAACGGTCCATTTATCGAGCAGACAGGTCCAAACACTTAACAAGTATGTATACGGTAAGAACTCAGTAGCTGTTTGAAAGTCATATACATACATTTTAAGAGACTTTTCTTTCATTTTTATATAACTGCCACCATTAGTTACTAATGGGGTAGGTGGGCTTGTTGGGTGCTACACAGCTTCTCAATCCCTTCAATCAGATTGTACGCAGCCTGCCCCAGGGTGACTTCCACTTGGCACTAAAACTCAGGGTCATGGAAAGGACCGCAGTGTCATCTGGGGTGGAGACAGCAGCTCCCAGCGTCTCCAGCAGAGGGCGCTCCTTCCCCAGAACTGAGCATGCTCGGGCAGCTTTTCTTCCTCCCGCCGGCTCGCGGCTCCCGACTCCCGGCTCCCTGCCCCTCCGCCCCGGCGGTCAAGAATCAGGTAAAGTGTGGAAGCTCAGGAGGGTCCTGGGCTGGGACGTCGTCTACCCAGGTAGGAGCCTGGCTCAGGGGTCGTCCCTAGCATAGAGCACAGGCGCCGGGGTCCCTGCTCCCGAGACCCCACCTGTGCGCAGCTTGTCCCCAGGGGCCTGGGGTGGGGTGGGAGGACGCCGCCTTGGGACCAAAAGGCGACCAGTAGCTGGACAAGCTCCCGCCGCCGACTTTCTTAGGCCCCAGCTGGGGGCGGACCCTGACGGACCGCAGGAACCACAGGCAGCCCCTGGGCCACGTGACACAGAAAGTGAGCCCGATGCGCTCTGGCAGTGAGCCAGGTGTGGTCCATGGTGCAGCCGCTGCAAGCCTGCACCAGCCCTGGGTCTGGCTGTGCGCTCTGCAGTCTCAGGAGCCATCCAGGGCTGGAGCCCCAGCCTTGAACACAGCTCGGGACAAAGAAGATGCTCTATAAAGGCCTTTAAAGAACACAGAAAGAAGCCAAAAAATACACACGCAGTGTTCAAAGTACTTAGTTTTGAAGTGAGAATGTAGGCTATTTTTCTTGTGTTCCTGTATCTTTTAGACTTTCTAAAACTGCATAGGTATCACCAGAATAAATTTTTTAAAGCAGTGGTTTACTCACAAAGCATTCCTCTCCATCTAGGAAGGCTAAAGTCTGAAAAGGGGGAATGCAAACTCGGACGCCTCCAGGGTCCTGGCAGAGTTAGGTAAATGAGAGTGCGGAGCTGAGCATAAGGCGATAGGGAGTCGGGGGGACTGCAGAGAAGCATTTGCTCTGAAGGAAGCAGACCCCTCCAGCTCCAGCTCCAGCTCCAGCTCCAGCTCCAGCTCCAGTTCCAGTTCATCTTTAATTTTCATTAAAGCCCTGAGGGCTGGCGGGTTTTGAAGACAGGAAAAGGTGAGGCTAGAAGCAGCTGCAAGGAGCTCCCGCGAGAGGGCAGGAGGTGCCGGAGAACGGGGCGCTGGCGCCACCTGCCGTCTCCGTGGTTGCACCTTCCCATGGGCAGCACCCCTGGCCCACCAGCGAGTGACTGAGGGGGCTGCTCTCCCGCCTCCTTTCACCTGCTAGCAAAGGTAAATAAAATTAAGACGCTCTGGTCTTTAAAAGACACTGGCATAAATGAAAAGAAAGCAACAAACTGGAAAAATATATTTACAAAAAAAAGATTGAAACTCTGAAGCATGTATTTTTGTTTGTTTGTTTGTTTGTTTGTTTGTTTTGCTTTTTAGGACCACACCTAGGGCATATAGAGGGAGGTTCCCAGGCTAGGGGTCGAATGGGAAGTACAGCTGCCTGCTTACGCCACAGCCACAGCAACACCAGATCTGAAGGGAGTCTGCTACCTTCACCACAGCTCATGGCAATGCCAGAGCTCCAACCCGCTGAGCAAGGCTAGGGATTGAACCCAGCAAGCTCTTTTTTTTTTTTTTTTTTTTTGTAGAAATCGACAAGTTGGTTCTAAAATGTATATGGAAATGCAGAGACCCAAAATAGCCAAAATAACTCTGAAAACGGTCTTAACACTACCTAACTTCAGGAAGTATTAGAAAGTAGCAGAAATGAACACAGGGTGATATGGATATGAAGATGGACATACAGTTAGATGAATGGTACAACATGGCACAAAAATAGACCCACAAAAATTAATTATTAATAAATGTGCCAAGGCAGTTCAGTGGAGAACAGATAATTTTTTCCAACAAATAGCAATATGAAAAAAAAGTCTTAATCTTTACCTCTCACCATACACAAAAAGTAACTTGGAATAGATCATAGATGTAAGTGTGAGAGCTCAAGTTTAAAACTTCCCAAAGAAAACTTGGGGGGAAAAAATTTAGTGACTGTTATGGTTTTTTAAAAGAGATGTTTACAAATTCTCCCAATATTCCTTCTTTCAAGATGTAGAGGAGTCTCTGTTGTGGCTCAGCGATAACCAACCCGACTAGTAACCATGAGGACTCGGGTTCAATCCCCAGCCTCACTCAGCGGGTTAAGGATCCGGCGTTGCTGTGAGCTGTGGTGTAGGTGGCAGACGCGGCTCAGATCCCACGTCACTCTGGCTGTGGTGCTGGCCGGCGGCTCTAGCTCTGATTCAACCCCTAAACTGGGAACCTCCACATGCCTCAGGTGCGGCCCTGAAAAGACCAAAAACAAAAAGAAAAAGAAAATGTAGTGCTTAATCCTCCTCCTTCTAAATATGGGACGGACTTAATGACCCACCTCTGGCAGATAGAATTAGGCAGAAGTGCTGAGCTATTCTGTCCCAGATTAAGCTATTAAAAGACTGCAGCTTCCACCTTGGGTGCTCACTCACCCTCCCTTTCTTTCTCTCCCCTCCCCTTCCTTCTCTCTCCTTCTTATTATTCAGTTTGGGGGCAGCCAGCTGCCAAGTTGTGAGAAGAGGCCCATAAGGTGAAGAACAGAAAGCTGGCTATCATTCACCTGCGTGACCTTGAAGCAGATACTCATTCCATCGAGCTTTAAGATGACTGCAGCCTGGCCGGCAATTCTCAGCTGACTACAACCTCTTGAGAGACGCAGCCAGAACTACACATCCAAGCAGCTGCCAAATTCCTGACCCATGTGAAAATAACCAATGTGTGGGGTTTTGTATATGTGTGTCTTTTTTTAGGGGGGGCACACCCGCAGCATGTGGCATAAGGAAGTTCCCAGGCTAGGAGTCCAGTTGGAGCTGTAGCTGCCGGCCTGCACCACAGCCACAGCAACGCCAGATCTGAGCCACATCTGCGACCTACACCACAGCTCATGGCAACACCAGATCCTTAACCCGCTGAACGAGGCCAGGGATCAAACCTGCATCTTTGTGGATAGTAGTCAGATTCATTTCCGCTGAGTCACGATGGGAATTCCACAAATATATGTTTTTTAAGCTGGTACGTTTGGGGATAATTTATTATGCAGCAATAGTTAACTAATACAGTAATCTTTGGTTTGGCAAAAAAGAAGATGACCTATAACAGAAAAAATACATAAATCAGATTTTATAAAAAGCAAAAACTTCCGCTCTTTTAAAAAAATTATTTTTAGAAGTTCCCTTCATGGCTCAGCAGTAATGAATCCAACTAGTGTCATGAAGATATGGGCCACCGAGTGAGGCCGGGGATCAAACCTGCATCCTCATGGATACTAGTTGAGTTCTTAACCCACTGTACCACAGTGGGAACTCCTCAGCACTGTTTTTTGAAAACAATGCCTTTATCCCATTTAATTGTTTTGGGACCCACTGAAAATCAGTTAACCATAGATGTGAGGGCTTATTTCTAGGCGCTGTAACAGTCTATATCTCTGTCTTTGTGCTAGCACAACATTGTTTTGGTTGTTATAGCACCGCAATAAGTTTTTAAAATGGAAAGTATGAATCCTCCAGCTTTGTTCTACAACAGGATTGCTCTGGCTATTCAGAGACCCTTGAAATTCCATATGAACTTTAGGCTGAGTTTTACTATTTATGCAGAAAATGCCAGTGGGATTTTGATAAGAATTGCATTGCATTTGTACTTACATTTAAGAAGTACTATCGTTGTAACCATATTAAGTCTCCCAGTCATTTAGCTATTCTTTAATTTCTTTCAGCAATATCTTGTAGTTTCAGTGTGCAGTTTTTCTCTTGCTTGGTTTAGTTTATTCGTTTTTTCCTTTTTAGAGCTGCGCCTGCAGCGTATGGAAGTTCCCAGGCTAGGGGGTTGAATCGGAGCTGCAGCTGAGGCTTATGCCACAGCAAGAGCAACACCCGAGCAGCTCACGGCAATGCCGGATCCCCAACCCGCTGAGCAAGGCCAGGAATCTCGCATCCTCATGGATACTAGTCAGATTCGTTTCCTTTGTGCCACAACAGGAACACCCGCCTCTTATGGTTTCTTTGTATTTTTGTTCTATTGGTTGCTGTTTCTCCTCGTTTGTTTCTTATTTTGTTTATTTGGATCCTCTCATTGGTGAGCCTGGCCAGAGGTCTGTCGATTTTGTTTACCCTGTCAAAGAACCAGCTCTTGGTTTTATTATTTTTTCCTAGTGTTTTAAAAATCTTTTTAATTTATGTCCTCTCTGATTTTTATGATTTCCTTCCTTCTGCTGACTTTGGATTTTGTTTGTTTTTCTAAGGTGATAATTTAGGTTGTTAATATTTAAGATTTTTCTTATGTTTAGAAGAAAACCTGTATCACACTGAATTTCCCTCTAAGGAATTCTTTTGCTGCATCCCATAGATTTTGTATGGTTGTGTTTTCATTGTCATTTGTCTCAAGGTATTTTTTTAATTTCCTCTTTGACTTCGTTGTTGATCCATTAGGTTTTTTTTTAAAGTAGCATTTTTTTTTTTGTCTTCATGTAATTCTTTTTTTTTTTTTTTTTGCTTTTTAGGGCCCACACCCGTCACATATGGAGGTTCCCAGGCCAAGGGTCAAATCGGAGCTGTAGCCACCAGCCACAGCCACAGCAACACCAGATCCGAGCTGCGTCTGTGACCTACACCACAGCTCATGGCAACGCCAGATCGTTAACCCGTTGAGCAAGGCCAGGGATTAAACCTGCAACCTCATGGTTCCTAGTCGGATTTGTTAACAACAGAGCCACGATGGGAACTCCTCATTTCTCTTTTTGATTCCTAGTGTCAAGCCACTGTGGTCAGAAAAGATGTTTAAAATAGTTTTTATCCTCTTAAATTTGTTGAGGCTTGTATAGTTTCCCAATATGTGCTCAAGCCTAGAGAATATTCCATGTGTACTTGGAAAGAATATGTATTATGCTTTTTTTGGATGTAATGTCCTGAAAATATCGTCTCAGTGTTCTGTTGTATCATTTAGGATCTCTGTTGCTTTACTGATTTTCTGTCTGAAAGATCTGTCGATTGATGTAAGTGGGGTGTTAAAGGCTCCTACTAGTATTGCATTCCCATCAATTCTTCCCTTTATGTCTGTTAGTATTTGTTTTGTATTTGGGTGCTTCTATATTGTGTGCATATATGTTAATGAGTGTAATATCATCTTCTGGTATTGATCCTTTTATCATTACACAGTGTCCTTCTTGATTGTTCTTTATGGCCTTTGTTCTAAAATCTCTTGTCTGATATGAGTATTATGACCTCTGCTTTCTTGTTATTTCCATTTGCTTGAAATACCTTTCCTATCCCACTTTCTATCTATGTGTGTTCTTTGCCCTAAAGGTGGCCTATTTTTTTTTTTTTTTTACTTTTTAGGGCCTCACCTGCCACATACGGAGGTTCCTAGGCTAGGGGTCGAATCAGAGCTATAGCTGTGGGCCTACACCACAGCCACAGCAATGCAGGATCCAAGCTGTGTCTGTGACCTACACCACAGCTCACGGCAACACCAGATCTTCAACCCACTGAGCGAGGCCAGGGATCAAACCTGCAAACTCATGGTTCCTAGTTGGATTCATTTCCACTGCAAGACAAAGGGAACGCCTCTATTTTTTTTTTTAATTCAATCTACCAGTCTATGTCTTTTGATTGGATCATTTAGTCATTGATATTTAAGGTTATTATTATTATTATTATTATTATTATTAGGGCCACACCTGTGGCATATGGAAGTTCCCAGACTAGGGGTCAAATTGGAGCTGCAGCAATGCCACAGCCACAACACCAGATCTGAGCCACGTCTGTGACCTACACAGCAGCTTGCATCAATGCCAGATCCTTAACCCACTGATCAAGGTCAGGGATCAAACCTGCATCCTCATGGAAAACCTGCTGAACCACAATGGGAAATACTTCAAGGTAATTATTGATAGATATGTATTTATTGACATGTTAAACCTTGTTTTCCAGTTGATTTTTTATTTCTTCTTTATTCTTTTTTTCTTTTTGTTTTTCCCTTTGTAGTTTGATGGTTTTCTTTTGTATTATGTTTGTGTTCTCTTCTATTCTCTCCTTTTTTTTTTTTAGGCCCTCATCTGTGGCATTCAACCCCAGGCTAGGGGTTGAATCAGAGCTGCAGCCACTGGCCTACGCCACAGCCACAGCAAACACCAGATTCGAGCCATGTCTGTGACTTGCACCGCAATTCGTGGCAATGTGGGATCCGCCACTGAGCGAGGCGAGGGATAGAACCCGAGTCCTCATGGACACTATTTGGATTTGTTTCTGAATCACAACAGGAACTCTCTTGTGTTCTCTTCTTTTGCCTTTTGTGAATCTATTGTAAATTTTTGATTTGTAGTTTTGGTGTTTTTCAAGTATGTTAACCCATTATCTGCTTGCTTTACACTGGCAGGAATAGAGATTCAAACACATTCTAGGAGTTCCCTTCGTGGCTCAGTGGTTAACGAATCCGACTAAGAACCATGAGGTTGTGGGTTCGATCCCTGGCCTTGCTCAGTGGGTTAAGGATCCGGTGTTGCTGTGAGCTGTGGTGTAGGTTGCAGACGCGGCTCGGATCCCACATTGCTGTGGCTGTGGCGAAGGCGGGCAGCTACAGGTCCTGTTAGACCTCTAGCCTGGGAACCTCCATATGCCCCGGGTGCAGCTCTACATAAAAGACAAAAAAAAAAAAAAAACCCACATTCTAAAAACTAATTTACATTTTCTTACTTTCCTCACCCACATTTAATGATTTTGATGTCTGTTTTTACATCTTCATGTTTCTCATTTGCTGTTCATTGTAGTTATCGTTGCTGTCACCATTTTTGTTTCTTTTTTAATCTCTACTTGCTTATTTAAGTGATTTACTTTCCAGTTATGATTTTCGCTGCTATAGATTCTTGCTTCTTTTCAATTTAGAGAAGACCTTTCAATATTTCTTTTAGGATAGGCTGAGTATTCTGTATCCTTTTAGTTTTTGTTTGTCTGAGAAATTCTTTCTCTCTCCTTCTATTCTAAATGATAATTTTACTGGGTAGAGTATCCTAGGCTCCAGGTTTTCCCCTTTTAGGACTTGGAATATATCTGGCCACTCCCTTCTGGCCTCCCGCGTTTCTGTAGAGAAATCAACTGATAGCTTTATGGGAGTTCCCTTGTAACTGACTCTTTGTTTTCTTTTGCTGCCTTTAGAATCCTCTCTTTAAGTGTTGCCATTTTTATTATATGTGTCTTGGTGTAGGTTTGTTGGGGTTCATTTTCTTTGGGACCCCCTGTGCTTCCTGTACCTGGATATTTATTTCCTTCTTTACGTTTGGGAAATTTTCAGCCATAGTTTCTTAAAATACATTTTGATCCCCTTTTCTCTTTCTTCTTCTGGGATCCCTGTTATTCATAGATTGGCATGCTCCATACTATCCTGTAGGTCTTGTGTATTGCTTTCGTTTTTTCATTTGTCTTTCTGCTTGCTCTTCTGATCAGATGATTTCCATTATTCTATCTTCCAGATCACTTATTCATTCTTCTGCATTATTCAGTTTGCTATTTATTGCTTTTAGCTCAGCTTTCATCTTGGCAAATGAGCGTTGTAATTTTTCTTGGGTCCTCTTTATAGGTTCTAGCTCCTTTTTACAGTAATCTGCATTCCTGTCAATAGCCTTTCTTAATTTCTTCAGTATTTTTATTACTTCCTTTTTGTACTTGGACTGGAGAGGTCTCTTTCATGTTTGTTCTTTTAGGGAAATTCTCTTGATCTTTTAATTGGGAGTGGTTTCGCTCCTTCTTCATTTTACTTTTATTTCACTGACTCTACGAGCTTAGGAGAAATGGTTTTCTACGATGGTCTCAGAGGGCTATTTTTATGTGAGAATATCTCTGTGTAGCCTGTGTGTGTGTTTAATATTTTTCTTGCCAGGCCTCTTTTTAGCATGGATGCCTGCTGTGTCTTTTCTCAGTGTGTACTGGCCATTATCCCCTTGATAAGGGGTGTGACTGGTGTTGTGGTGATCAAAGCCCACACTGGATATTGAGCAGAGCCCCTTTGCCCTGTGGTTGTCGTAGCCCTGTTAGGATTCAGAGTCTGCCCCCCCCCGCCCCCCGCCCCCAGTTGTTAGAATAGAAGCCTCCAAAACCATTTCTGCACTGCAGGCAGGTTGGACTGGAACACTCCTGCTGGGAGAGAAACTACTGAATATTCCTTCGCTGGAGCTGTCCACTGGTGACTGTGCTCTATTGGTGTCACCTGTCACCACAAGGCAGTGGCACAAAGTACACTGTTGTAGCCACTGTCCTCAGCCCCACCTCAGCCATGGAAATGCAGGCAGTCAGCCCAGGTACACCTCAGGTGCTGTGCTCACAAAGCCTCCAGCTCAGACTGTAGACTCAGATCCACTGAAGTCAGGCACCACGACTGTGGTATTCATGTACCCGGGCCTAACTGTGGAAGAAGCTCAGACCCCAGCCCTGCCTCTACATGCCTGCACCCACAAAGCCCACAACTGCTAATTCCAGACCCACTCCAGCCACAGGAGCACCCATGGTCCACTCAGATGTCCTGTAGGCACTGAGTTTACCAAGGCCCCTGTGGCTGCAGCCTAAGTCCATGGATCACACAGCCTTGGAGAGAGGGCTCAGATTTCAGGCCTGCTTCCTAAATCATCAGATTTTGCTTCCTTTCCAATATAGGCATTTACTGCTATAAATTTCCCCTTAGCACTGCTTCTTATCAGTTTTGGAATATTGAGTTGCAGTTCTTATCCATCTCAAGGTTTGAAATAATTTCCCTTATGAATTTTTTCTTTGATCCATTGGTTATTAAGAGTGTGTTGTTTATGGGGAGTTCCCTTTGTGGCTCAGTGGTTAACGAATCTGACTAGGAACCATGAGGTTGCGGGTTCGATCCCTGGCCTTGCTCAGTGGGGTAAGGATCCAGCATTGCTGTGAGCTCTGGTGTAGGTCGCAGACGCGGCTCGGATCCCGCGTTGCTGTGGCTGTGGTACAGGCCAGCAGCTACAGCTCCTGTTAGACCCCTAGCCTGGGAACCTCCATATGCCGCGGGTGCAGCTCTAGATAAAAGGCAAAAAGACAAAAAAAAAAAAAAAAAAAGAGTGTTGTTTAATTTTTATGAATTTCATTGTTGTGAAGTTCCCAGTTTCTCTTCTATTATTGATGTTTAGTTTTATTCTGTGGTGATCGGAATATACTTTGTATGATCTTGGCCTTATAGAATGCATTAAGAATTTTTCTACACCCTAACATGTGTCCTGGTTGGTGTTTTATGTGCATTTGAGCATACTTATTCTGCTGCTTCATGGAGTGTTCTGTTTATGTCTGTTGGATCTAATTGGTTTACAGTGTTCAGGTCTCCTACTTTCATTGATCTTCAGTCTGGCTGATCTATCCGTTTTTAAAACTGGGAACTGAAGTGCCCAACTGTTATTGTAGAACTGTATTTCTCCCTTCAATTCTGTCCATTTTTGTTTCATATATTTTGACACTCTGTTGTTAGGTGTGTACAAGTTTATCATTATTATATCTTCTTCTTGGACTGAATCCTTTGTCAATATATAATATACTTTGTCTCTTGTAACGTTTTTTTTTTTTTGTCTTTTTGCCTTTTATGTAGAGCTGCACTGGCGGCATATGGAGGTTCCCAGGCTAGGGGTCTAACAGGAGCTGTAGCCGCCGGCCTTCGCCACAGCCACAGCAACGCGGGATCTGAGCCGCATCTGCAACCTACACCACAGCTCACGGCAACGCCGGATCGTTAACCCACTGAGCAAGGCCAGGGATCGAACCTGCAACCTCATGGTTCTTAGTCAGATTCGTTAACCACTGAGCCACGAAGGGAACTCCTCTTGTAACGTTTTGAAATGAAAGTCTGTTTTATCAGACAATAATATAGTCAGCCAGCTCTCTTTTGGTTGCTATTATTTGGAATATCTTTTTCTGTCTTTTGTGTTCAAGTCCTTTGTCTTTGTATTTGAAATGAAGTGAATCACTTGTTGACCAAATATAGAACATGTCTTTTTAAATTTTTTCACAATCTTTTATTTCGACAGGAGAGTTTAACTCATTTACATTTGAAATAAGGTTTTTTTTTTTTTTGGTCTTTTTAGAGCCACACCCACAGCATATGTAGGTTCCCATACCAGGGGTTGAATCCAAGCTGTAGCCGCTGGCCTACACCACAGCCACAGCAATGCAGGATCCAAGCCTCGTGGCACACCACAGCTCATGGCAACGCTGGATCCTTAACCCACCGAACAAGGCCAGGTATCAAACCTGCGTCCTCGTGGATGCTAGTTAGATTCGTTAACTGCTGAGTGACGATGGGAACTCCTTGACTTAAGTATTGATAAAAACTATTTTTCTTCCATTTAGCTATTTCCTTTCTGCATATGTTTTGTTCCTCAGTTCTTTCATTATTAATTTGTTGGGGGGTTTTTTATTTGAAATTTCGAAGTGGACCAGTCTGACTCCCTTCTTTCCTTTTCTATATATTTTTAATTACTTTCTTAGTGGTTACCTTAGGAATACAATTAACATCAAAAACAGAAAAGCCAGGAGTTCCCATTGTGGTTCAGTGGTAACAAACCTGACAAATACCCATGAGGATGTGGGTTCAATCCCTGGCCTTGCTCAGCAGGTTAAGGATCCAGCATTGCCGTGAGCTGTGGTGTAGGTCGCAGATGCATCTTGGATCCCATGCTGCTGTGGCTGTGGCACAGGCTGGCAGCTGCATCTCAGATTTGACCCCTAGCCTGGGAACTTCCATATACCACAAGTGTGGCCCTAAAAAACAAAAAAGGAAAGAAAATACACAATATGGCTTGAGTAATGCCAACTTGGTTGCAATAGTATATACTCTGCTCGTATATATCTCTACCCCACTCTATTGTGTGTCACAGATTATATCCTTATATATTTTGTGCTCATTAACTCAAAATTTTACTTATTATTTTGTGTATTTGCCCTTTAAATCATAGAGGAATGTAAGACAAGTTATAAACTAAATGATTCTTCTTTTTATATTTACCTATGTAGTTACCTTTATCAGTGTTTTTCTTTTCTTCCTTTTTTTGGCTGCACGCACAGCATATGGAAGTTCCTGGGCCAGGGACTGAATTCAAGCTGTAGCTGCAAGCTACACAGCACACTAATGCTGGATTCTCAGCCCATACGCCAGGCTGGGGATTGAACCCACACCACTACAGAGACAACACAAGATCCTTAACCACTGTGCCACAGTGGGAACTCTCCAGTGTTTCTTCTTACAGCTTTAAGTTACTGTTTCATTTCTTTTTATTTCTGCCTGATACATTTATTCTCTGTAGCATTTCCTATAGGGTAAGTCTACTGGTAATGAATTACTTTGGTTTTTGTTTCTATAGAAGTATCTTAATTTTTCCTTCATTCTCCAAAGATAGTTTTGCAAGATATAGAATTTCTTGGTTAAAGGGGTTTTTTAAAATTTTTTTAAGGACAAAAATATGTCATCTGTCATCTTACTGCCTTCTGATTTCCATGGTTTCTGATGAGAATTTGGTTGTTAATCTTAGGAGGGATGCTTGTACATGATGAGTTACTTCTCTTTTGCTGCTTTCAAAATTCTGTCTTTGGGTTTCAACAATTTGACTATGTGTCTTGGTATGGATCTCTTTGAATTTATCCTGCTTTGAATTCATTAAGCTTAGAAGTGTAGATTCATGTCCTTCAACAGATTTGGGAATATTGAGGCCACTATTTCCTCAAATACGTTTTCTGCACTTCTCTCTTCTCTGTTTTGGATGCCAATGACGCATATGTTGGTACACTTGATAGCATCCCAGAGGCCCCTCAGACCCTGTTTTTCTTTCTGCTTCTCAGGCTGGATAATTTTAATGAACTTGTGGGGTTTTTTTGTTTGTTTGCTTTTTTGTTTTGTTTTGTTTTTTGGCCACCCCACAGAATACGGAGTTCCTGGGCCAGGGTAAGATCCTAGCTGCAGTTGTGACCTAAGCTGCAGCTGCAGCAACACTGGATCCTTAACCCACTGTGCTGGGCCGGGGATTGAACCTGCATCCCAGTGCTCCCAAGATGCCACCAATCCCATTGCACCACATTGAGAACACCAATCATTTTATTTATCTTTTTTTTTTCTTTTAGGGTCACAACTGTGGCATATGGAAGTTCCCAGGTTTGGCGGCTGAATCAGAGCTACAGCTGCCGGCTTACACCACAGCCATAGCAACACCAGATCTGAGCCAAGTCTGTGACCTACACCACAGCTCACAGCAACGCTGGATCCTTAACCCACTGAACAAGGTTAGGGGCGAAACCATGTCCCCATGGGTCAGGTTTGTAACCCACTAAACCACAATGGGAACTCCCTAATTTCAATGACCTTAATCTTCAATTCTCTCATCTTTTTTTCCTGCCTTCTAGTAAATGTTTCCTGTTAGCTAGTATACTTTTGAGCTCCAGAATTTGTCTTGTTCCTTTATATGATTTCTTTTTTCATATTTTCATTTCGTTCATGTCATTTTCCTGACTCCCATTATTTCTTGGTCCATGACTTCCTTTAGTTAATTGAGCATATTAAATCTTTGTCTAATCACTACAATGTCTGGGATTTCTCAGGGATAGTTCCTGTCAAATTCCTTTTTCCCGAAACTGGGCCATACTCTCCTGTTTCCTTGTTAAGTTTTTTAAACTTTTTGTTGACAAATGAACGTATAACACCCAGGTGTTATGGTAGCTTTGGAAATCTAATTCTCTCATTCCTCAGTGATTGATAAAAAAAATCAATTTATAGATACACACATTAAATAGAAATGGGTTATCCATTTCTATTTAATGTGTGTATCTATAAGTTGGTTTTTTAAATACAATCTGAAAATCTCAGCCTTCTATTTAGAGTATTTAAGACCATTAACATTTAATGCAAATGTCTTTTTCTTTTAGTTTAAAACCTACTATTTAGCCATTTGTTTACTATTTATTTCCTCTCTTGTACCTTCGTTCCTCCTTTCCTGCCTCTTTTAGGTTGAGTTTCACATTGTTTTATTTATTTATTTATCTTTTTGCCTTTTCTAGGGCCCCACTTGCTGCATATGGAAGTTCCCAGGCTGGGGGTCTAACAGGAGCTGTAGCCGCCAGCCTACACCACAGCCACAGCAACGCAGGATCCGAGCCGTGTCTGCAACCTACACCACAGCTCACGGAAACACCGGATCCTTAACCCACTGAGCAAGGCCAGGGATCGAACCCGCAACCTCATGGTTCCTAGTCGGATTCGTTAACCACTGAGCCACAACGGGAACTCCTCGCACTGTTTTAAATTAAAATTTTTCTATCTCCTTTTTTTTGTTGTTTTGATTTTTGGCATAAATATTTTTTTTTCAAATGGTTGCTCTAGAGAAAATATGCATTCTCAGCTTATCATAGTTTATCTTATATTACTATCAAACCAGTTCACGTATAAGAACCTTATAACTCTCATCATCTGTGCAGTTGTCATATATTTCACTTCTATGTGTTACATGCCCAAAATATAAGTAACATTTTACTTCAAGCAATTAATAGTCTCCTAAAGAAAAAACAGTATATTTGCCCACATATTTACAATTTCCGGTGTTCTTCATTCCTTCCCCTGGAAACAGATTTCTATCTGGCATTATTTTCTTTAAGCCTGAAAAACTTCTACTATTTTTTATAGTCCAGGTCTACAAGCAATGTAATCTTTCAACATTCAGTTACTCTGAAGTAATTTTTTTTTCTTTTTTGGCCACACCAGAGACATGTGGAAGTTCCCAGGCCAGGGACTGAATCCAAGCCACATCTGCAACCTATGCCACTGCTGAGGGAACACCAGATCTTTAACCCGCTGCACCATGGCTGGGGTTCTGACCGGTACCTCCACAGAGACAAGCCAGATCATTAACCCGTGTACCCTAGTGGGAAGTCTTATTCTGAAATAATTTTACTTCATTTTGAAAAATATTTCCCCCACTTAAAGACAGCTTTTCTTTCAAAACTTTAAAAATGTTATTCCACTGTCATCTGTTCTTTTTCCCTGTTAGAAGTCAGCTATCATTCTTGTTGTTTCTGTGTATGCTGTGTCCTTTTTGTTTTCCTGATGACTTTTTAAAGATTTTTGTTCTCAGAATTTGACTGTGATGTGCCTAGGTGTGGCCTTCTTTATGTTTATTCTGCATTTTGAGGGGGAGGGGGAGTGATATATGGTGAGGCCAGACACAGATCAAGAGAGAAACAAGCAGAGTTTTATTTATTTATTTATTTTTGTCTTTTTGCCTTTTATGTAGAGCCATGCCCGCGGCATATGGAGGTTCCCAGGCTAGAGGTCTAACAGGAGCTGTAGCTGCTGGCCTTCGCCACAGCCACAGCAACGCGGGATCTGAGCCGCGTCTGCAACCTACACCACAACTCACGGCAACGCCGGATCCTTAACCCACTGAGCGAGGTCAGGGATCGAACCCGCAACCTCATGGTTCCTAGTCGGATTCGTTAACCACTGAGCCATGAAGAGAACTCCCAACAAGCAGAGTTTTAGAGTTTAGCATCTTCACACCACTCAAAGGAGGCACTGAAGTTGGTCACTAGAAAGAAGGCAAAGGTACGAAGTGTTGAGCCAGAACCTTTACTGTAGTTTCTCCAGAAATGAATGTGTGAGGCAGGGAAGAAGGCTTAGTAGGACTGGCTAATTTGAATAATTTCAATAGGCCCTGGAGCGTGAGAGCTGTTCCTGATTGTCCACCCAGGATTGTGAGAGTCCAGGAGATGAAGTCGTTGAAGGCGTAGACTAGATTGGCTGCTTAGGATAACTGACTTGCCTTCAGCTGGGGCCAAAACTGGGTCAAGATAGCCTTTTTAAGGAGTTCCCGTCATGGCACAGCGGAGCCGAGTCCGACTAGGAACCATGAGGTTTTGGGTTCGACCCCTGGCCTCGCTCATTGGGTTGAGGATCTGGTGTTGCCATGAGCTGTGGTGTAGGTCACAGACGCAGCTTGGATCCCACATTGCTGTGGCTGTGGTGTAGGCCGGCAGCTGTAGCTCTGATTGGACCCCAGCCTAGGAACCTCCATGTGCTGCATGGAGGTTTTTAAAAAATTAAATTTAATTTTTAAAAAATTAAAAAAAAAAAAAAAGATAGCCTTTTTAAGAAACTGTGTTTCAGGAGTCACTAAGGCTCTGGATCCATAAGCTGATATTTTTAATCAAACTTTGAAAAAAAAATTTTTTTTTCTTTTTAGGGCCACACTCGCAGCATATGGAGGTTCCCAGCCTAGGGGTCCTGCTGGAGCTCCACAGCAACACGGGATCCAAGCTACGTCTGCAACCTACACCACAGCTCATGGCAATACGGGATCCTTAACCCACTGGGCGAGGCCAGGGATCGAACCTGCGACATCATGGTTCCTAGTAGGATTTGTTTCTGCTGCACCACAACAGGAAATTCTGAAATTTTTGACCAGTATTTCTCCAGGTATTTTTTCTTCTAAAATTCCACTTATTTCTTAAACTGCTTGGCACTGCCCCACTGGCTATTTATGTCCATTTATTATTTTCTTTCCACTTTCCGTCTTTGCTCTTCAATTTGGATAATTTCTATTGACTTGTTTTCAAGTTCTCTTCTCCTTTCTTCTGCAGTGTTTAGTCTTCATTTACCCATCCATGATCTTTAAAAATTTCACCTCTCTCCTAAAATTCCCTACATCTTCATCCTTGGTATATATCCATTCCTATGGTTTTTTTTTTTAAACATATTTATAATTATTTTAAAATTCTTATTCAGTAATTTCAACATCTTGGTTGTGTGTGGGTCTGTTTCTTTAAAATTTTTCCCCTTGGTTATGTCATAGAGTGCTGTTTCTTATGTCTGACTTATGATTGCATAGTGGACATTCTGTACTGTAGAGACTCTGGACTTACTATTTTTTCCCCATGAAAATTGCTGATTTTTTTAGTAGGGAGTTACCTTGATTCTTTGAAGTCTTGATTTTACCCTTTATTAACATGGGTCCATTTTAGTTTTGCCCTTTGTCCTGCGTTCAACGGAAAGCCCCAACTATTTCCTGAGCCCCTCTAACTTGGTGAGATATAAATGCCAAACCTTTCCTCCTCAGCACCAAACAGACGTCTGCAGAAATCTCTGCTGAGCTTGTCCAGCCTTCCAGCTGTTGCTTTCTGTTTGGGCCTCTTGGAATCCTGCCCTGTTCAAGCATAATTTAGAAATCAGCCAAGGATTTGAGGTGAGTAGGTAAGGCAAATTCAAAGCTCTGTGGCTTCCTCCTTTCAGAGGATTTCCTCCTTCAGTTTCCAGCTGCTCAGGCAGCCCTGAACACTGACTTGGCTCCTCAGCCTGGTAAGACTCCACTATTCCACTCCCTGTGGGCCACGTGACAAACAGTCACCTACGTGTGTGTCTTAGCCCATGTGCTTTTCCTCTTTCAGCGGCTGAGTGCCCTCCAGTTCTTGCCCGTCTCTGGTCACTTTCCAGTGCACTTCAACAGTATGTGTCATTATTGGTTGGAGGGTTAGTCTGATGTATAGCTCTTGCTACTACTGGAAGCCAGCTTCCTTTTAGTACATTTATCTGGTTGATGGTTAGACAAGTATTTTTTTTTTTCTTTTTAGGGCTGCACCCATGGCATATGGAAGTTCGCAGGTTAGAGGTCCAGTCGCAGCTGCAGCTGCCGGCCACAGCCACAGACAGCACTGCTGTGGGATCCGAGCCGCATCTGTGACCTACACCACAGTTCATAGCAATGCTGGGTCCTTAACCACTAAGCGAGGCCAGGAATCTAACCCACATCCTCATGGATACTAGCCGGGTTTGTTACTGCTGAGCCATGATGGGAACTCCCTTCTTTTTTAAAAAAAATTTTTTTCTTTTGTTGTTCTATTTATTTATTTTTTGGTCACACTTGTGGCATGTGGAAGTTTCTGGGGCAGGGATCGAACCCCTGCCACAGCTGTGACCAAAGGAACTCTTCCCCATAACCAAAAGGGGACCTGCCCAAGTGTGTTCACTTTGAGTCTATTAAGGTGTATGTTTTGCACTTGTGCCTTCATATGCTATAAATCAATAGTAAGTTTATTACAAGAAAAAAAATGATTTCACGTTGGCACCCAATTTGAAACCCCCCAGGGGCTTTCTGGTAGCCCCAGGATCGGACTCAGATTGCCTCTCCAGCACCTCTCCTGGCTGTGACTCTGGCTACAGAGGTTCCCTTGTTGGTCCCTAAATGAGAAACACTAGCTCTTGCTCCTCCATCCCCACCTCCTCGTTCTACGTGGATAACTCCTACTTATTCAAGCTTGGGAGGCTTTTCCTCCTTCTCTCCTCCACCTTGGGTGTCCTCTATAGTGTTCTCACAGCCACAAGCCCCCCACCCCCCCAACCTCGACCTCTGCAAGAGCTCCCGTGACACTAGCTTGCAGTGTCCAGTGAGCACCTGAGTGCTGAGAACCCCATCTTCCGCCTCAATCCAGCCCTCCGAGTAGGAGCTCAGAGAATCTACAAAGGGAAGAAATTCCATGCCATCCTTCCTGCAATGCTTCTGGGGCAGTGCGCCTGCCAAATCCTGCCTGGGGCAGTTCCAAGGTTGGGGACCTAGAGGAGACCTGGCTGCAACTGGTCCCAGCTCTGTCTCCAGATGCGATGTTCAGGGAAAGCTCTCCCCTTGTCCAGGCTGCTGCTTCTGTCAGACGAAGGAATGGACCTTCAAACCCTCCCTGAGCATAAAAGCTCATTGACGGATCAGGCAGTTTTAAAGAAGAGAAGGAAAAGTTTATTGTGTTGAGCAGACCTTATTTTCTTTACAGTACCAGGAAATTCATTCTCAGTTCATTTCAGGTTCAGAGGGCTCTGCAGACATTTAGAGCCCCGGGCTTGTTCCCAAGCAAGGGGCAGCACCTGGACCCGCGTAGCATTTAATAGAACAGGATTACAGTAAAACAGAACAGTTATAAAGGTTTTGTTTTGTTGTTTTTAAGATACATTGTTTCTTTAAAAATTCTAATATTTTCCCACGTTTTCCTTATTATTATACCAAAACAACTGGTTGGAACACACGGTACTTGATAATCATTTCTCACATTGTTGACTTTAGGTTAATGTATTTTTTTTTATTTTGAAGAGGAATAATGCCCATTTCTCTGGAAATCTAAATGGTGACAAGTGAGGCAATGCCTATAGTACAGGTGGGATGAAGGCCTGAGCTCAGACCCTAACTTGTGTCCTACTTAAATCTGACACCCTTGGCCTCTGTGTTCCCAGGTAGCTGGAAGAGACTCAGGAGATGGCCTCTTGTTTGCAAAAGTCATTACCGTGGAGTTTAAACTTCCAGACTACTTCTGGGAGCATGCAGCTGCTCTTAATTTTGTGGTATGTTTTCATAAATTGCCAGCACTCAGTGACACTCTGAGGGGAGAGATCCCCACTCAGTGCACTGAGTCACCGCCGCCTAAAGAGTCATTTCTCTATTAGATCGAGAGAGCAAGACCAAACAATGAAAGAGAAACTGGTGCCCTCCAGATACTACGAAATATCAATAACCACTTGAGTTAATAAAGTCTAATTTGCTTGAATTCAGTCAGATTATTACCAAAGTTCTGACAAAGATCTTTCCTCACTATATCAAGACAGGGAAAACACGAATTTAAATTAAAAAGGTTATCCCATCAGACTGGAAACACAGCTATACTTAAGTTGACTGACTACTCATCCCACAACAAAGCCCCCATAAGATCAAATACTTAAAAAATAATTATTACAATCACACAACAATGGAACATACATTTAAATAACTTTGTACACAATGCGTTCTCCATCTGCTGTTACCAAGAGCAAGCTTCCATGGTGAAGCTTTACCAAAACACTTCCATTTCCAAGAAATCTGATACCATAGTACTAACATTTTATTCAGAAAAAAAAATGCACTAGATGTTCCCTTGAAACTCTTGAATTACTTCTTTTAATCATTCATGGTAATTTTAGAAAAAAAATAAAAAATAAAAAACCTGCTTTCAAGTACTCAAGTGTACTGCTGGGGGGAGCTGCGCGGGAAGAGGAATCATTTTATCCTCATGGCTACGAGGGTGGTGTCTGACCTGCTCCAAGTCACGCTGTCAGTAAAGTGTAACCCTCAGAGAGAGTGGGGTCCTCTCTCCAGGCTCTTCTGGAAACCCCTGCCCTCCGCGGGGACTCTGCAAGCACCTAAACGCTGTTCACTCAGTCAGAACCTTAACAAGGTTCCTGTTGTGAGCAAAGCAGAGTGCATGAAGCTCCATTCTTGGAAACTACCTTAATTTTCCTAAAACCTTTGCTCTCCTTAGGGCTGAGTTCATACACTCCGCGGGCACTTCGCAGGCAGGCAAACAGCTGTATGCTTCAATCTGAAATGCCATTTTAACAGATTCAACACTATCGCATGGAAAACGAACACACCCTCATTCTCCGTATTGAATACAGTTTTCAAATAAGACATAGGTACGTCCCCACAGCCCCCAAAGCAGGCTGTGTACACCCATGCCGACCCACTGTTCATAGAACATAAAACCCCACACTGCCACACGTCATTGTGACATGTCACATTATTTCATATCTCTGTGGCACTGATCCAGAAAGAAAAATTTTCCATTACGCCATGATGAGAGGAAACAAAAAAAATCCATTACATATAAATGATGGTTAAAAAGCAACACACTGTAAACAGTTTCCAGGAGCTTGAAACTTTCAGTGAAATCAATTCATGTTTCTTGGGAAAAAAAATCTCTCCTATCTCTTCAGTCACAATTTGCTTTCATACAGTAGAGACAACAAAGCTGACCAAGACCACCTCGGTGGCAGCATCATTTCCCAGGGCATTAGGGGTTCATTTTGAAAGTTGCTTATGCCACATGCACCAAGAACTCCTGGCACAGGAAGGAGGGCCCTGGCCCACTGCAGAAGCCAGCTGGGTCTGGCATAGTTAGCACAGTTAGACTCAGCTATCACTAAGACTTAAATTTAGGGTGGTGACAGATAAGGGGCCATGAGGACACGCACAAGGCACAAAGAACAGATTTCATTCTGCTCCTTCCTCACACAGAATATGCTTGAGAGACCGGCAGGAAGACCTGGAGAGAGTGAGCCTGTTCTATGTCCCACAGCATATCCCAGTGACTTTAGTTTCTGCTCCATCTTCCGGAAAATAAACTGGGAAAACGCACAACTCTGCCCACTGTTGTAGGCAGAAGGGGCAGCAGCAGAAGCCTCCCCGAAGGCTTAATTAAATCTAAGATGAAGCCACACCAATGTTTTTCACTCTCATTAATTCTATCCCTTTAGCTGCTCTGGCCAGGTGAGGAGCAGAGCCAGGGCGGGGTGGGGGCTGGGCACGGGCTCCTGCTACAGCCTTTGTCAATGGCAACAACTTTGGGTCAACTTTTAGTCTTGGTCAATTCATCTGAAAACATTCTGGGCTCCCCTCGCCCTCATTTTGAAAGGAGTTACAAAAGCAAACTCAGAAGCTCCTTCAGACTAAGAGACTCCAGAGCTCACTTTCCTGTGTGAATGTGGAAACAAGTGATTACTTGATATTCATGCTAAGATCTCTGAAGGAGGCAGAGTTCCTGGGAGTGCTTTACCACGGTACCCTGCAGCCTGGGCGGGAACAGAGGACATCCTAGCAGACAGGGGGCAGGACCTGGAGACAAGCCACGCAGGCCAGCAACAGCCGGAGGACTCCTGGCAGCACTGCCAGCTCTGCAGGAAAGGCTGCTGCAGGAGGGCCGTTCGGGGTTGCTGAGGCAAGAGTATGAAAAGCTGGGACCAAAGGGCTAACCTGGCTTCAAGATGCAACTACATGGAGTCAACAATGGGCAGAAAAAGTGGCAAGTTTTACAAGTCGAAGGCAGCCTGCAGCACTAAACTAAGAGGAATATAGAACAATGGATAGAAAAAATGAATTACACAATCCAAATCTCTCCTGCTCTAAGATCTGGGAGTTTCTTGTAGAGAAAAGTCAAAGCCAGCTTGCCCTGGGTCTGTGAGAAAAACCCTGTGGAGAAGAGAGGAGATGAGGCGGCGACCTTCCTGAGGAACCCTGAGCCCTTTGAGATGGATCATTAGGGGAGCTTTCAATGGCTGTATCCGGTAAGGAAATAACAGGCATTTTTTAAGAAAGTGGGAAGAGAAAGCAAAGACTTTCACAAGTACAAAAATTGCTTACAAAATAATTACTTAAAAAGTTTGCTGGGACTGGGTGGAGAATAAGAATAACGGTTCCATTTCAAATTAGTCACAATGGTACTGGCGGGTTATAAAAGAGCAGGGCCAGTCTCTGGTCTCCCCCGACCCCAGTCCAGAGGCCTCCTACTCCTGGTATTTCCCCTACCCTCACCCCACCCCACCCCACCCCACCCCATCCCCAAACTGGTCTGCCTCCGAGCCCACCCTGAAGACACACGATTGTGGATTGGCTTTCAGATTTGACAATGAACCTGATGCTGGGGGAGGGCGCAGGTGCACAGGGCACCATCCCCGAGGTGCGGGACCTTGGGCAAAGCTTCCGACTCCGGCGGCAGCGCCTGCCCCGCAGCGCAGGGTGCAGACTGAGCTGCGCTGCCGAGGACGGAGGCGAGGAAGACACGGCGGCTCTGGAGGATCGTCTTCTGTGACACTGCAGCATGTGTGCTCCTGGGTGTGGGCACCACAGGGCTGGTTTGCTTCCAGTTGCCTTTGCCGTTTTCCCTTCTGGTCAGAAGCCTGCTCTCTTATAGAGTCACCAAAGAGCACTCGCTTGTCTTCCTCTGAGGTACACAAATCCCGCAGAGCTTTAACCCCGGGGATCCAGAGGCCGCCGGGCGCAGGAGGCAAAATCAGTGGTGCGGCTCAGCTGCCCGGCCAGTCCATCAGCAGTTGTATAGACAGATTGGAAAAAACTAGCATTTAATATAAAAAGTGTTTTTCAAATGGTGTCATTTCCTATTCTCCTCTGGAGATCATAATTCTTCGTGTTTCTGAGGTCCTACAGAAAAGGAGAACAATTGAAAAGAAATGGATTATCAAGTTATAAAAGTACAGACAGCATTTTCTGGTACTGGAAACCTATTATTTGTGCCCTCATCTCCATTGTATCTCTTTAAATTTTGGTTTAGTGTTTGTGTTATATTTTGAAAGCGAAAACGAAATTTAGAAGTTCCCATTGTGGCTCAGTGGTTAGCGAATCCAAGAACCATGAGGTTGTGGTTCGATCCCTGGCCTTGCTCAGTGGGTTAAGGATTTGGCGTTGCCGTGAGCTGTGGTGTAGGTTGCAGACGTGGCTTGGATCCCATGTTGCTGTGGCTACGGCGAAGGCTGGCAGCTACAGCCCCTGTTAGACCCCTAGCCCGGGAACCTCCATATGCCGCAGGTGTGGCCCTAGATAAGGCAAAAAGACAAAAAAACAAAAAAAAAAACAAAATTAAAAAAAATTATTTTCAAAACACTGAAACAGGAATTCCCATTGTGGCTCAGTAGGACCTGCTCTGTGGGGATGCAGGTTCAATCCCTGGCCTGATTCAGTGGATTAAGGATCTGACATTTCCACAAGCTGCAGTGTAGGTCGTAGATGCAGCTCAGATCGAGTGTTGCTGCGGCTGTTGTGCAGGCCACCAGCTGCAGCTCCAATTTAACCCCTAGCCAAGGAACTTCCATATGCCACAGGTATAGCCATTAAATAAATAAATGAATGAATAAAAAAAATAATTAATTAATTAAACCGCCTGCATATCCCAACTTCATCTAAATTGTTTTCACAGGTACAATATTTACTTCTAGTAAAATGCATATATTTTCAGTCAGGATTCTCCTTTTCTAATTAATAACATATAAACATTTTCCTATGTAGCAGTGTAGCTCATTTACCATTTACTATTCTTGGGTATTTAAATGCTTTTTAATACTTTTGGTTTATAAATAATAGTAAAATACATTTCTCCATGTACATAACTTTTTTGTGTGTGCTGAATTATTTTTTGCTTGTCTGTCTGGCCATGCCTGCAGCATGCGTTAAGTTCTTGGGTCAGGGATCACCCCTCACCACGGCGACACTGGATCTGAGCTGCATCTATGGCCTATGCTGAAGCTTGTGAAAACGTCAAGCCATATAACCTGAGCCACTACAGTGACACTGCCAGATTCTTAACCTGCTCCACCACAAGATAACTCCCTGAATTATTTTGTTAAGGTAAATTCTCAAGAGAGGAATTACTGAGAATATAAACACCTTACTGGCTCCTAATGATTGATTTAGTGTTTTGTTTTGTTTTGCTTTTTAGGGCCGAGCCTGTAGCATAGGGAAATTCCTAGGCTTGGGGTCGAACTGGAGCTACGGCTGGCAGCCTACACAACAGCCACAACAAGGCCAGATCCGAGCCGCATTTGTGACCTACACCACAGGTCACGGAAACACCAGATTCTAAACCCACTGAGCGAGGCCAGGGATCGAACCTATATCCTCATGGATACTAGACGGCTTCATTACCACTAAGCCACCACAAGAATTCCTAATTAAGTGCTTTTTAATGAGAATTGTTTTAATGCATGAAGCTTCAACAAGGTACACTCAGAACAGCTTCATCACCATCTCCCCCCAAAATGGCATTATCAATATGTACATTTTTCTATGTAATAATATTAATGATAGATTCCTTTAATTTGATTAGTTTCCTCAAATTCATTTATGATTTGTGTTTTGTCATTTAAACAGTATGTCTACATTCTTTGTCCATTTGATCTATGAAAATCCTTGACGTTTTACACACGAATTTTAATTATTTAAACCTTGTAGCTGTGATTTTATTTTTTTTTGGTCACGCTTTCCACAGCAGTGACAAAGAGCCAAAGCAGTGACAATGCCAAATCCTTAACCCGCTGAGCTACAGGGAACTCCTAGCTGTGATTTTAATATCACGGTCTTCAGAATGTTTAGGTGAATCACTTGAGATCCATGTTCTATTCTATAACTGCATTTTTTTTTAGAATTAGTTTTGAGCTGAGTAAATTAAAATCCAGAGCTCAGCTTATTAATGCTTTACAAAAGGTCACTTTTCTATTCTAATGATTTTTTTACACTGGCTACCATTCTAGATGTACATAGAGTAGAGAAAATATTACATGAAGATACAGTCCTTTCTACTCTTAGCCTAAATTAAACACTCCATCCTCACTCCAATATGCATATTTGAGAGAATACTTTTTTCCAAATCAATATGTACTTTGACTTCATCCTAAATGTGTTTATTAACAGATTTAATGAAAAACCAAGGAATTGTGAGATTCCCTGCAAACAATGCCAGATTTGGCTTATGTATCACAAAGCTCATGAAACAATATAACAATAATTACAATTAAAGCACTCAAGAAAAGGAAAAAGAAAGAAAAAAGAAAAAAAAGGGGCGGCAATTACTTAAATAAATATGGTCGACTGATTGATTGATTTATATCTTTTGTCCTTTTAGGGCCGCACCCAAGGTATATGGAGGTTCCCGGCCAGGGGTCTAATTGGAGCTACAGCTGCCAGCCTACACCACAGCTATAGCAACGCCGGATCCTTAAGCCATTAAGCGAGGCCAGGGATTGAAACCACAACTTCAAGGTTCCTAGTCTGAGTCGTTTCCGCTGATTCATGATGGGAACTCCCAGTAAATACTATTTATAAGCCCAATTAAATAAGGAAAGTGAAAAGTATACACTAGCAGATGTCAGGATTAAATAACTGCTTTTACTATTTCTTTTTTTCTTTTTTTGGTCTTTTTAGGGCCACACCCATGGCACATGGAGTTTCCAGGCTAAGAGTCAAATCGGAGCTGCAGCTGCTGGCCTATGCCACAGCCACAGCAACACAGGGTCTGAGCCACATCTGTGACTTACACCATATCGCACGACAATGCCAGATCCTAACTCACTGAGCAAGGCCAGGGACTGAACCTGCATCCTCATGGATACTAGTCGGGTTCCTTACTGCTGACCCACGATGAGAACTCCCACTTTTTCTATTTCTTTTATTATTCTGTTTTTGAAATAAGCAGAAATCAGAAAGGCCAAGAAGCACTTGCCTAAAGCCACAAGTCTGTACATACCTTCTTGGCTTGGCTCTTTTGCTGTCATATCTTTATAGAGTGTTCCCATTTCTTTCTCCTCCTGAAAGCGGGTCTGTAGCTGTTTGATCTCCTGATCATAGTCCTGCCACTCGGGGACAATTCGAACAGCTGCCTCCAGCTTGGGCTCTTTGGTCATTGGATTATTACACTGCGAAAACCAAAATAATATACTTCAGCTGAGTTGAAGAAAGGGTATTTTATATAGAATTTAAAGGTGTTTCTGTCCTTGGGTTACAAGTCCTAACTAACTGGACAAAAAGAACAATACTGAGGAACCAAATGACATTAGCAGAAGCAATCTGGTACTGGGCTACACAAAGCTTCTGTAAAGAAGATGTGGATGCTGCTGCAGGCAGGAAAAGAAAGTCCATTGGGAAAAATTACAAGGCACAGAGTGATTTGGAAGACACGTGGTAACTTCACTGATTTTAAGTAGTGACAATAGCACCATTAGACACTAGAGGATTTGGCTTTCTGCTGGGGTGACTTGTAAGAAGTTCTGCAGTCCCTGAATTACAGAAATATCTAGTCATACATCAGACTGGACTAAGATACAGAAAAGAGCTACAGACAACTTACCAAATCAATTGTTTTTGCCCTTTTCTTAGAGGCGTCATCACACCACGTTTCACACCAAAGCCATTCTTGAGGGAGTGATTTAATTGGCACCTGATGGATCATGTTATTGGGCAAATCCTGTTTGGTAGAGAATCAAACACAACAATCTAAATTGCTAGAGGCAGTTTAAATAAATGCACAGTAAATTAGTTGCTCATTATAAATAACATGCCAATCAGATTTAAAAAAAAAACTTTTTTTAGGTCTGTACCCATGGCATCTGGAAGTTCCTAGGCTAGGGTCCTAGTCCAGGGGTCAAATCAGAGCTGCATATGCCGGCCTAGGCTACAGCAACATGGGATCTGAGTCATGTCTGCTACCTACACTGCAGCTCAAGCAATGCTTGATCCTTAACCCACTAAGTGGGGCCAGGGATCAAATCGGAGTCCTCTTGGATACTAGTTGGGTTCATTACCACTGACCTGCAAGCGGAACTCCCCAGTCACAGATTTTCAAAATGGAAAGGGTCCCAATCATGGGAGTTTCCATTGTGGCGCAGTGGAAATGAATCTGACTAGTACCCATGAGGACTCAGGTTCAATCGCTGGCCTCGCTCAGTGGGTTAAGGATCCAGAATTGCCATGAGCTGTGGTGTAGGTCGCAGATATGGCTCAGATCTGGCGTTGCTGTGGCTGTGGTATAGGATGGCGGCTACAGCTCCAATTTGACCCCTGGACTAGGACTCTCCATATGCCGCCAGTGAGGCCCAAAAAAAAAAAAGAGAGAAAGGGTCCTAATCAAAACACTTAGAGAAGCTATAATATTTATTTATGGTGTTTTTAAAAACCACAAAGTTTACAGGATCCATAAAACAGTTTCCCATAATAAGCACCTGAAAACCTTCAGTTTAAAATTAAAAATAG
>PVHT020000141.1:6091471-6109860 GCA_004024745.2 Catagonus wagneri
AAACTTTTCAAATTGACAACAATAAGAAGCTCCGTTGTCCTAGACACAAACAACCGATATCATCTGATAATTCCACTTTGGATATTTACACAAAAGAACTGAGAGAAGGGAGGCAGATACTTGGACACCAATGTTAATAGAGGCATTCACAACAATCAAGAGATGGAAATAAGCCAAATGCCCATCAACAGGTGAACGGATAAACAAAATGTGGTATATACATACAATGGGATATTATTTAATCCTAACAGGAAGAAAATTCTGATACATGCTACAACATGGATGAATTTTGAAAAAACTATGCTAAGTGAAATAAGCCAAACACAAAAGGAAAGATATCGTATGATTCCAAAAGTACCTAGAACAGGTAAATTCATACTGACAGAACGGATAATAGAGGTTACCAGGAGCTGGGGAGCAGGAGAAAATATGGAGTTAAAGACACTTTCAGAAAACAAAAACTGAAAAAATTTGTTACCAGTGAACACAACACAATGGCAAAATAAAGAATATTCTTCAGGCAGAAGGAAAATGATCCAGTGTAGAAGCCCAGAAATTCAGGGAAGAATGGAGAGTAACCAAAAGGGTGACTAATAGGTACTGAATATATTAAACAAGAAGAATAACTTCCGAGGCTTACAATATAGAGAGATCTGAACTATATGGCAACAGGGCATTTAGGCTGGGAGAAGGATAAACGAAGTTAATGAGTACTAGGACAGTGCTACTCATAATGTAAAACTTGTGGAGTTCCTATCGTGGCTCAGCAGAAATGAACCTGATTAGTATCCATGAGGATGCAGGTTTGATCACTGGCCTTTCTCAGTGGGTTAAGGATCTGGCATTGCTGTGAGCTGTGGTGTAGGTTGCAGACACAGCTCAGATCCTGTGTGGCTGCGGCTGAGATGTAGGCCCTAGCCTGGGAACCTCCATATGCCAAGGGTGAGGCCCTAAAAAAAAAGAACAGACCAAAAAAAAAAAAAAAAGTAGTATGTGGACTTGCAGCATGGAGTTTGCTAGGAGTGCAGATTCTTAGGTCCAGCCATAATACCTGCTGAATCAGCCTGTGGGAGAAGGTCCAAAATTAATGCTTTAATAAGTTGTTCAGGTGACTCTTTTATATATGCTAAAATATGAGCACGTTCTGATGTTTTTATACTATCTGGTAGATAGGTAAAATATGCTAATTAATAGGTCAGATCTGACAGCAGTTCTTGGGGAGATGGGATTACATTGGCTGAATAGAAGGACCAGGACTCACTTTCTCTCATAAAAGCAACAAAATTACAACCAACTGCTGAACAACCTCCATCCAAACAGACTGCAAACTATCAAAAAATATATCCTACTCCAGAAGACAAAGACAAAGCCACGTCAAGATGGCAGGAGGGGCAATTACACAATAGAAGCAACCGCATACTCACAGGGTGGGCAGCCCACAAACTGGAAAGTAACTGTATCACAGAGACTCACCTAAGGGAGTGAAAGTTCTGAGCCTCATGTCAGGTCCCCATGCCTGGGGATCTGGCATTGGCAGAAGGAGCCCCCAGAACATTTGGCATTGAAGGCCAATGGATCCTGCGTGCAAAAGCATCACAGGACTGGGGGAAACAGAGACCACATTCTTGAAAGGCACACACAAACTTTTCATGCGCACTGGGTCCCAGGGCAAAACAGAGACTCCATAGGAATCTAGGTCAGATCTGACAGGAGTTCTTGGAGGATCTCCTGGGAAAACAGGAGGTGACTATGGCTGGCTGTGGCAGAAGGACATTGGAGGCAAAGGTCTTGGGAATAATCATCAGCATGTGCTCCTCTGGAGGTGGCCATTTTGGAAAAATCTGGAACCACCCATCAAGGGCTGAGAAACTTAAGGACAAACAATAATCTGGGTGGGATCACAGCTACACCCATCTGCAAACAGGCTGCCAAAAGAGCCACCTCTAATCTCACCCAGAGACAAAGCTGCATCCACCAGAGGGATAAGAATCAACTCCACCTACCAGTGGGCAGGCACCAGTCCCTCCCAACAAGACGCATACAGCAAGCCCCCAGACCAACTTCAGCCATAAGGGGGGCGGATATCAGAAGCAAGAAAGGCTACAACTATATCGTCAGCAAAAAGGAGACCACATCAGAGTTCCCGTCGTGGTGCAGCGAAACAAATCTGACTAGGAACCATGAGGTTGTGGGTTCGATCCCTGGCCTCACTCAGTGGGTTAATGATCTGTGTTGCTGTGAGCTGTGGTGTAGGTAGCAGATGTGGCTCAGATCTGGCGTTGCTGTGGTGTAGGCCGGCAGCAACAGCTCCAATTAGATCCCTAGCCTGGAAACCTCCACATACCGCTGGTGCAGCCCTAAAACGACAAAAAACCAAAAAAAAAAAAAAAAATACATGCACCGCTATGTTCACTGCAGCACTATTCACAATAACCAAGACATGGAAACAACCTAAATGTCCACCGATAGATGAATGGATTAAGATGTGGTACATGTATACAATGCAATGCTATTCAGCCATAAAAAAAGAACATTTGCAGCAACGTGGATGCAACTAGAGATTCTTTTTTTTTTTTCCCCTTGCTTTTTAGGGCCGCAACTGCGGCATATGGAGGTTCCCAGGCTAGGGGTCCAATTGGAGCTACAGCTGCCGGCCTATGCCACAGCCACAGTGCAGGGCAATGCTGGATCCTTAACCCACTGAGCAAGGCCAGGGATCAAACCCACATTCTCATGGATACTAGTCAGATTCTTTCCTTCTGTGCCACAATGGGAACTCCCAACTAGAGATTCTCATACTAGGTAAAGTAAGTTAGAAGGAGGAGGCACAGCAGTTAACAAATCCGACTAGAAACCATGAGTTGCGGGTTCGATCCCTGGCCTCGCTCAGGGGGTTAAAGATCTGGTGTTGCCGTGAACTGTGGTGTAGGCCAGCAGCTGTAGCTCTGATTCGACCCCTAGCCTGGGAACCTCCATATGCCATTAATGCAGCCCTAAAAACCAAAAAAAAAAAAAAAATATATATATATATATATATGTATACATATATATATAAAGAGAGAGAGAGAGAGAGAAGGACAAATACCATATGATATCACCTATATGTGGAATCTAAAGCATGGCACAAATGAACCTATAAACAAAACAGAAACAGACTCACAGACACAGAAAACAGACTTGTGGTTGCCAAGGGGGAGAAGGATGGGAGTGGGATGGACGGGGAGTTTGGGGTTAGTAGATGCAAACTACTATATTTCAAATGGACAGACAATAAGGTCCTACTGTACAGCACAGGGAACTATATCCAATCTCTTGGGATAGACCAAGATGGAAGATAATATAGGAAAGGGAATTTATATATGACTGGGTCTCTTTTCTGCACAGCAGAAATTGGCACAATGTTGTAAATCAACTATATTTTAATTAAAAATTAGGTAATTAAAAAACATTAAGGTTGAAAACGAAAAAGTTAAACTGTCATTATTTGTAGATGATATGATTATATTTAAAAAATTCCAAAAGTAATACAGATTAGCGAAGTGTCTGAATATTACAATGAAAAAAATCATTTGCAATTCTAGATGCTAGCAACAAATAAAAACAAAGTTTTGTTGTAGTCACTAGCTACACCACAGCCATAGCAATGTGGGATCCGAGCCGCGTCTACAACCTACACTACAGCTCACGGCAACGCTGGATCCTTAACCCACTGAGCAAGGCCAGGGATCGAACCTGCATCCTCATGGATGCTAGTTAGATTTGTTTCTGCTGAGCCACAATGGGAACTCTCCTCTTAAGGTAGTCTTGAAGCCAAGAATGAAGTAGGAGGATTTGATTTACTGGTTATCAAGAGTTATTATTGCAAAGCTATAGTAACTGAGATATTTGAAATATGGATGTGAAGATAGATAAAGAGACCAATGGAATAAAACAGAGGGCCCAGAAAAAGATCCATGCATATATGGGCACTTAACATCTAACAAAGATGACACTGTAGAGCAGTGTGGTTTCGTTAAAAAAAGAAAAAAATATCATGCTGATTGACATAACTGTATATGATACACACACACATACATAACTGTAAATGTAACTATAAATGAGAGCTGAACTCTATCTGGATACTACACGCAAGTATGTATGAATCATAAAACAAATTCCTACTGAAATATAGATCTAAATGTGAAGGAAAAATAAAGCTCATAGGAAGAAGCATCTTCATGACCTTAAAAAGCATTTCCATAAAGGAAAATACTGATCAATCTGACTACTAAAGATACCATTAACAGAGTCAAAGTAGGAAATTTTGCAACATATATAACTAACAAAGAATATTTTATATATATATGTACAGAGAGAGAGAGAGAGAGAGAAACCAAACAACCCAAATACTTAATAAGCACTTCACAAAAGAGAATGCTAGCCATAAACATTCAAACCTCCATATGCCGCGACTACAGCCCTAAAAAGCACACACACACACACACAAAAAGCCATTTTCAATGTATTTCTTTTCTTTTTTACTTTTTTTTTTTTTGCTTTTTCAGAGCCATACCTATGGCATATGGAAGTTCCCAGGCTAGGGGTTGAATTGGAGTTGCAGCTGCCAAACACAGCCACAGCAACGCCAGATCTGAGCCGCATCTGTGACCTACGCCACAGCTCACGGCATTGCCAGATCCTTAACCCACCGAGTAAGGCCAGGGATCGAACCTGTGTCCTCATATTAGTCGGGTTCTTGACCTGCTGAGCCACAGTGGGAATTTCCAGGTCTATGACATTTTTCACCATTATGTCCTCTCTTGAGGTCAGATAAAAATGTCACACACAACGCACAAATTCCTTTCCAGGAAGAAACAAAACACTGTCCCAACAGAGGAGAGAACCAAGAAACAAGTAATACTGTATTTTCTGACAGTACATCCTATACCCATCATTAAAACTGTTAGCCAAAAAATGGCCACTTACTTGATCAAGATTTGAAAGGCTGTTAGGATCCTGACTCAGACCTTGGTACTGTCCCCTGAGTCTGTCACCAGCAGCTATTTTCCTAAACTTCTTCAGATCCACGACATACAAGGCGCTGAAGAGAGAAGATTCATTTGTTACAACCATGGATTATGGCAGAAAAAGTAATCCCAATGATTAATGGAGCAGATCACAAGACAAACAGTCTGGGTTCTCATCGAAAAGGTAGGCTGAGGCTCTACAGTGGAGCTGAGCTAGCACGTGCCACTTGGAAGACGCCACTTTGAAGTTATTACAAAACCCACATTCTGCTACCACAAGGCTCACTTTGTCACTCTTTCTTATTTAATTGCCTTCCAAAGTCTAGATTAAGACAAAAGAAAATTTCTAGCAAATGTAATAAAGATGTAATAAAGCTATAGTAACTGATACTCATTAGTCAAAGATATCCCGATGATGTCTTAAATGTTACAGAGGGGAAAAAACACAACAACAACAAACAATCCAGTGCGACAATTCTTTTGGACTGAGAACATAAAGTACAATACCGAAATCACGATACCCCATCATTTAACTCTATACATGCCGCTTCTTACAGGGCCCCTCACCCTCCAAATCACACTTTGCCCAAAGAAGATAATGTCGTGTTCATTCGAAAAGCAACAAATACATACACTGTTTAACCTAGAGTTCTACTTATAAGAATTTATCCTACAGATACCCTTGAAATAGACAAAATTATGTATTTAATTATCCACTATAATATTGTATGTCATAGCAAGACCATAAATAATACATATACTGGAATAATATGTCGATGGAGAAAGATCTCTCCCTACATGTTGATGTAAGGTCCACTAGAGACATTAAGTAAAAAAAAAGCAAGACATAAAACTGTAAATAGGATAGCATACATTTTGTTTAAAAAAGTCATAATTTTTACCTAAGAATTAAGAAACTCTGGAAGAACACACAGTAAATTAACAGAAGAGGATATCAGTTGTAGGAATAGGAACTGAGAAGATTTTTTTCCACGGTATACTTTTCGTAATTTTAATTTTTGAACCACATTCATGTCTTACTTACCCACTTTTTTATTGAAGTATAGTCTATTTATAATTTTAAATATGCAAAATTAACTCTAAAGAAAATCAAATGAAAGCATTAGAGGCCTTCTTCTTTCCCATACCTGATGTGATACTTGCGCCCAGCTAAGTGACTGGCCCAGTAGCCTGATTTCCAGAACCTGTAGCCATCCATTTCTCTGCGGCTGTCGCAGAAGGGAGTATAACCATAAGGAGCACCGTCCAAATTGAAATCTCTCAACTCCTTCAAATCTGTTCGTACAATCTGAAGAAGAGAGGATCACAGCCATCTGTTAAACAATCATGCAGAGAGCAGTTTCCTTAAAACAGAGAGGGTGGCTCAGGGGCCAACAGTACAGGCAGTAGACCCAGCATGAGCCTGGACTGCTCTGCTGATTAGCTGACCAAATGCACCAACACGTAAAGCACTTTGCCTAGTGCTTGGCACACAGCAGGCTAAATCTTCCACAAAAGTGGAAATAAAAAAAATTTACATTGCGTACATAGCCGCTCTGTGACTCAGTTTCCTCATCTGAAATGGGTAGCTGACAAGGTTGCTGGGAGGATGACATGAACTGCATGGACAGTTGGGGAATGATGCCTGGTACCCAGTAAGTGCTCACAAGGATTAAGTGTGATTATTTTACAATTAGGAAAGCCAGCTCAGGCAGAGCAGGTTGTGCTATAAATGAGCCTAGTGAGGCAGGACACCCAAGAGCTGGAAGACACTTTGTCCAAATGACTTTTGCACACACTAACACCACTTCCATTCAGATAATGGACTAGGGTTTCAGCCAGCTCAGGATGAGGGGACAGGCTGTAGGATGGAATATATTTTGCAAGCTCCAGAATTACAGTGAGTTCCTTTTAATTAAGTCAACTTCGACAACAGGAAGGCCATCTGAAGAGTTTGGCACTATCAAGGCCAGGAACTACCTACTTGAGCTTTCTCTCTCTTACCCTTGTGAGTAACTCCTAGCTTTGGGGCAAATAACTGGAGATGATAGCAAGCAGTGTTAAACTGTTGAATTTTCCAATTTTTAGTTTGTGTGTTAGATGAATTAAATTTAAGATACAAAATTGCAAGCAGGATGTAACCATGAGTACGTAAAAGAGGTACAGGAAAAAAAGATGAAAGAGTTATATCAAATACAAATTTTGAAAGTGATCACATCTGGAGTTCCCTTCGTGGCTCAGTGGTTAACGAATCCGACTAAAAACCATGAGGTTGCGGGTTCGATCCCTGGCCTTGCTCAGTGGGTTAAGGATCCAGTGTTGCCGTGAGCTGTGGTGTAGACTGCAGACGCAGCTCAGATCCCGCGTTGCTGTGGCTGTGGCGAAGGCCGGCAGCTACTGCTCCTGTTAGACCCCTAGCCTGGGAACTCCACGTGCCGCAGGTGCGGCTCTGCATAAAGGCAAAAAGACAAAAAAAAGAAAAAAAAAAAAGAAAGTGATCACATCTGGGTGATGCCTTCCATATATTCTAAATAATGTAGAATAAGTACGTACTTCTCCACCCTTGGAAAAATAAAACCATTCAGAAAGTAAAAGGAAGTCTAATGCCTTTAACAGGGCTGTTGAAACAAAGCCTTTCAGAGCTTACCTGATCGGCATCCACAAAGAGGAATTTGTCAACCACCAGTGGGAAGAGCACGTCCAGGAAGAGGATCTTGTAACCCCAGATGATGCGCTGCTTCTCGGTCTGCTGATGAAGCCACCGCGGCCATTTGTACTGAACAAGCTCATACTGAAAATTGTATTTGTTTGCCATATACGGTATAAACTCCTATTTTCAGAAACAGGGAAAAATAATCATTTATTTTGATTAGGAAAAACAACTTCACAGGTAAGTCAACCAACCACGAATACAGCACAAGTAAAACACATTTACCAAACAAAGAAACATGACCCTGACTCCCTTGAGACTAACATAAAAGAGTATCTATGAACTTTTGTCAAATCCCTGTTTTTTTATGACTTCTAATCAACACATGAAATGACAGAAATCTTTAAGTAAACGCCTTTATTTATTTGCTTATTAGGGCCACACCCATGGCATATGGAAGTTCCCAGGCTAGGGGTTGAATCGGAGCTGCAGCTGCCAGCCTGCACCACAGTCACAGCAATGCGGGATCCGAGCAGCATCTGTACCACAGCTGGCCACAACGCCAGATCCCTGACCCACTGAGTGAGGACGGGATCAAACCTGTACCCTCATGGATACTAGTCAGATTGGTTTCTGCTGTGCCACAATGGGAAATCCAGAAATCTTTATGTAAAGGCCTTTAGATAACTAATTTATATCTGTGAATGGGTGGGAGTGTATGTGAAGTGTTTAAGGGAAATGACTTTTTAAAAAAAAATATAGTTGATTAACAATGTTCAATTTTCTATTGTACAGCAAAGTGACCCAATCATACAGTTTCCTGTGCTGTACAGTAGGGCCCCACTGCCCATCCATTCTAAATATAACAGTCTGTATCCACCAATTCCAAACCCTCCGTCCATCCTACTCCCCCTCCCACCGCCCCCAACCGAAAGTCTGCTCTTCTTGGCTGTGATCTGTTTCTGTTTTATAGATAGGATTATCTGTGCCATAGTTTAGAGGGAAATTAAGTTCATCTGTCTAAACTTGATTTCAGTAAAGCTTTATTTTTTTCTTTCTTGGCCACCTTGTGGCATATGGTCTCAGCCCAGGGATCAGATCTGAGCTGCAGTTGTGACCTACACTGCAGCTGGGGAAATACCAAGCTCCTTTAACCCACTGCTGGAAATTAATCTTTAACCCAATGCTGGAGATTAACCTGCATCCTGGTGTTGCAGAGATGCTGCCAATCCCATTGTGCCACAGCAGGAACTCCAGTAACACATTTTTTTTAGCTTGATTTAAGCCTTTTTTCACCACTCAGCCTAACACGGGGAATGCCATGGCAAATCTAAATACTCTGAACAAATTTGCTGCCATTAACTCTTCCAGATTCGAAATACATTACTTTCAGGGAGCCAGAAGTGAACTACTTATCTAGGGAAGATATTACTGAATATGTTAAAAGCAGCCTAGTCAATTCTACGGAACAATAACAAAAAGACGTAAATAAATCAATCTAGATGACAAATACTGATATAAATAAAGCAGAAAACTTTCCAAGCGTGTTTCTGTTTTACACAGATGATACATCACGTCCATAGATGGATCACTGGGTAGTAGTTCGTGGTGGAACAACCATCTTTCTCCCTAACCAGCACTATGCTTTCTAATCAAAGGAGGACATGCTGGCTCAGAGGAAGAATGTTACTTCATTAAAAGATAGGGTCTCTTCCTATGTTACCTAAGTTTCAAACAAGTCATAATTTTGTGTTTGGTTTTATAACAGCTACTCTCCCAAGACAGACCAGTCTGGAAGAAGAACCAACATAGAATTATGCAGTTGAATTAGGGTAACCTAATAAAAGGAAATTTTTTGAATTATACAGATTGATGTAGAAGTAGTAAAAGTATAAAACACTGTACATATCTCCTTAATCAGAATGTTTTCCCTTTTTTTTCTTTCTCAGGGCCACATCTGTGGCAAGAATGTTTTCCTTTTCAAAGCCTGAGGAGGAACAAACCTTAAATGTGGGGGACAAATAATTCTTCAAGAACCAGAATTTCACAGGAGTCTTGGTATTCTTCAAGACTGAAAGCATCATTATGCTGTCAAACAAAAGAAAATAGTAATCATAATCTTCCAAATCTTCTCTTTAATTTCAACAAAATTAAGCAGAGTCAACCACAAGATCATTCAATGTTCTTTACGCCAGAGCTAAGTGATGGCTTGATTAGGCAGAGAGAGATCCTTGGCAGCAGAAAATGGAAAATTGTACTTATTCCTTCTTACAGCATTACCACTGGACAGGAAAGAAAGAGTACTCATTACCTATAAAAATACATCTAACATAAGAAGGCATGTTTTAATTATGTCATATCTTTAGACCTGCTTCGTGAACTGATGTTAACTATGGCACAAATGAATGATGGAGGTTGTGCTGAACTGACAATATCACTCTAAGAAGAACACCTGCAGGGACTTCCTGATGTGGCTCAGTGGGATAAGAACCCGACATTGTCTCCGTGAAGATGCGGGTTCGAATCCCTGGTCTTGCTCAGTGGGTTAAGGATCAGGCCTCAGCTGCAGCTCTGATTCAACCACTGGCCCAGGAAAAAAAAAAAGGAAAAAAAGAGAGAGAAAGAAAAGAAAGCCTGTGAAGTCCTGGCAGTTGCCCCCTCCCACAGCCTGTACTAGGAGCCTTGGTTGGGGGAGACCAGGAAGAGGTAAATGGATGGCAAATGATTCAGAAAGGTCAGCAGAGCTTCGGGATCCTCTACTTTGACAACAAACAAAAACAAATTCTGAATCAAGGAATTTAATTAAATTCAGTCAATATTAACATCTGACATTACTATTTTAGGTCAGATATTATTTCTTGGAAGTATAAGGGGTTACCATGAGTAAAGTGATATTTTGATTATTTGCTATGTTAGCTTTGCAGTGGAAAATTAAGCAGTAAAAAGAACTCTGGCATTAGGAAAATTACTCTCAAGGCACAGGTGTACAGTCATAACTGACAGTTCCTGACCACTGACCACAAGGCGCTCATGAGGGCTCCCCCTTGGTGACCACTGCATCAATCAGCCCAAGCCTATGCCTCTCCTCAGCTCTGGCTGCGTGACCTCAGAAGGTGACTCTGAGTCTCGGCCTGTCTATCAAATAGAGGTGTTCTCTTGTGGGAAGGCAGGTTCATGGCCCTATTCCACATTTTCTGTCAACCTCCTAATTTCTGGTTTAAGCTATGCTATGCTTAGTGGACAATTTAACACCACTCCTTTTTTTTTTCTTTTCTTTTTTTTTTTTTGCTGCACCAGTTCCCAGGCCAGAGATCAAACCTGCAACATAGCAGTGATAATGCCAGATCCTTAGCCCGAGGAGCTATAGGAAACTCTATAAACACCACTGTTTATAATGTGTGCATGGTGATACTGAAGGTTTATACCCTTGTAAGAACTGTACAGACACATTTACTATATAGCTCCACTTCATGAAGTTGGCTGGATCGAATCAAGTACAATTATATATGGTAATCTATTCATAATCTTCAGAGTACTTCAAATACACAGAATTTTGACAGGCAGGATCCCATAAAACACTCCCTAAATAAGAGTCCTGTGACAAATTCGTGCACATACACTGAAATGACCAACATGACTAACCGAAGAAATCTTTCATAGAGATGGCCAGATGCAACAGAGAAAATATTAATGATGTCATCTTTATCCTGTTTCACTTCCTCAGTCTTCTGTCCTCCTGTGAAGCCCCTGTAATAATAAAGGTAAAGAAAAGAACACTTGAAACGCTAGTACAGACACACTGGCCTTGAAGGGGAGCAGGAAGGAGACGGTGCCTCCCTATCTCTGTTCCTTCCCATGAGCACATGCACAGAGGATACTCACGCCCTGGAGGTGGGCGCAAGGCCAAAAAAAGCAGCCCACAGGACAGACAATGAAGGGTGTCTATTGCAGGAGTAGACTGGACACAGGCTAGTCCACAGAATGCCAAATGTACATGGAAAGTTAACTGAGCAATTGCCACTCCACTCTCCAAAGGGCAGGCAAAATCCAACAGGAGTCAAGAAGCATGGCACAGAAGTGACCCCACCATGAGGGGAGAGCCAGAGGGAAACACTCATCTACTCTACATTCAAGTGAAAGACCTCATTTCTTCCTTAAGAACATAACTTATTTTTTCTGGCTATACCCACAGCGTGTGGAAGTTCCTGGGCCGGGGACTGAACCCGGAACGAAATCATACCATAGCAGTGACAATACCAGATCCTTAACCTGCTGCGCCACCAGGGAACTCTAAGAACACTACTTCTTCAGGATGTCAGTTTACCATTTGAAGGAATCCCAAAAGCCAGACTCATTCTCATTAGTTCCATCGCTCAGCAAGTCTTCATTCACCATGTCTGCCTTCTTCTGAACCTGCAATCAGTCATATGTGATGAATCTTACTCTTCTTACTGCGTTTAACAGGCATTAAGCTGACCTTCACTGGATGGAGACTGAGTACTGTCAACAGCTGGGAATTAACTCTCCTGCAAGCTGGGATCCACCCAGAGTCTAGGTGCATTCAATACAACTATGCTCATCACATCACCTTAAAGTCTTAAGTGGGGAGATAGCAACCTCTTTTAATTGTTTTCGCTTTGAAAAGTGGCCAGAGAACCTTACAGTTTAAGTAAAAACAGAAACACAATTCACCAAGCTAGCCGCAAGTTCCAGGCAAAGAGTACAGTGCACACACTGTCACGAAGGAGTCATCTCATATCAAAGCCTTTTTTGAGGACTGATTAGGACAAAGAGGGGTTGAATCTTCTCTACAGCACAGGGATCATTGTTCTGCTCAGCCACGTGCGGCCTGCTTTAGATTTTACTGCGTGTAATCATTTATTCCACAATCCCCTTCACTTGAATTTAAGGCACTAAGAACTTCAAAATGCTGAGAATAGAATGCAGAAGTAAGGAGAAATTAAATGGGGCTGCCATTTATTACTGTTGTTAGAATGCTCCACGGCATTCTCTCCAAATTTCTGAGAATAAAATCATGACTAACAATGTCAGTTGTGATTGCACAAGCAACACAGTATCAAAGGAAACATCTTATGTAAAATGAGACTTGCACTGCTCACAGAGGTACCCCAACACCCCAACGTCAATATTTCAGTTTCTCAGTTGAAGAGGCTACAAACTCATATGGACAAAAGACATTTTGCATATCAAGCAGCATTCCCATAAACACTACAGTAAAATTCCAAAGATGAATAAGTCTTGGGCTGGTTCCTTCCATTTTTCTTCAGCTGTACTGAGATATAACTGACAAATAACACTGTCTAAATTTAAGGTGTACAACGTGTGGCTTGGTAGAGGCATATATTGTGAAATGATCACCACAACAAGGGCACTATTTCTGGAGTTAACATGTTCTATCACTTCACATAGTTTGGGCCTGGTTTCCAAATACGTATTTTTACACAGGAGATACCAAATACTAAGTTACTGCTACTTTTACCAACTGTAATAGAGTGGCTGCCTTAATATACCAAACTCACCTTCACTTTAATAATTTTGCTCTTGAAATTGTTGAGGACAACAACAACTTCATCAGCATCAGGTGGAGAATCTGTACCATCGTGACTTGGAGAGAAAAGAAAGGAAGCTAGATAATCACAATTCTCAAAATACAGTAAATGGTCTGACATCAGCCTGCCATGTTTGTCCATTATCTTTATTATAAAGGAGTTTTTCCTGAACAAATTATTTTCTCACAATCTGTAGGAAACCCCTTCAAGCGACACAGGAGCACTTGTCAAAATCTCTGTTCTTACACATTGAGTCTGCCAATCTGCCTCAGCCCAAGCTTCCTTCTCGAGTCTCTCTCTGAATTACCTTCCACAGAGTGAGAGGCTCCCAGTACTGGCAGGCACACGACGAGCACAAAACCACCGTCTGTGTTCATAAGATCTGAGCCAAGCACGGAGCCTTCAATAAAGGAGTGCCTGGGGACCTGGGCCCTGTGCTCAATCTGGCGCCCAATTCTGGAGGAAGACCTCTAACAAGAACCTACAGAAAGCTTTGTGTGCAAGCACATGGGACAGAGGAGGAAAATAAAAAGAGTATTTCCCTACCAACCAACTGCAATGCCTAAAACTTTCAGTCGCCAATTTTTTTTTCAGGTGTTAACTATAGAAGCCAGGATAAAAGATGAATTCCCTGGATTCACTGCCATCCGGCAGAGAGCAGAGTTCTTGGGCAAAGCTAAGATTCTGACAGGGAGCATGAAGCATTCCAGGGCATCGTAAGTGTGGGAGGAAGAGAGCCCTGGACCACTGGGTACAGGAGGCCACCATGGGAAAGAGTAGCCAGGAAAAGGGCACACAGAGGGATGGAGTTCAGAAAGACAAAATATAAGCTTGCAATGACAGTACTAAAATTTTTTAAAACCATATTTGAGGAAAACATGCATTGGAGAAAACCCTACTACCTACAATGAAGAGGTTACTATGATACAGAAGTCTTCTACTTTCTTGGTAAGCAATGTGCAGAAACCCACACTGCTTTCATGTGTGTCAGGTAAGATTCTGTGAAACTAGGATGAGGACAAGACAAGACAATGTTTTAAATAAACTCTAATGGAAATCATTCCCGAAATGAATTGACATGAAGTCTTCTCACCTAAGGCTAACTTAAATTATAATACGCAAAATTTAGACCACATTTTTCTGAAAGGCAGTATAATTTTTTTTTAAACTGACAGTCACTTGGAGCAAACCTTAGAGCAAAAGGAAAGTTTCTGCCGATGCTGTGGGAGTGCTTCCAGACCACCACAGACCTGGCAAGACAGGGGCTCGCACCAAGATTCCAGGGCAGAGCTTACATGTCTTGTCAATCTGCAACTTGCAAAGGGGAGAGAAATATACTATCCTGGGTTGAAAAGTCTGGCTGCTCTTCATTTCCTTTCCCCTTTCTCAATATGACTCAATTTCTCATGTGCCTAGAGTTTTCATCACAGTGACAGAATGACGTGATTCTGGGATACTGTGAGCACAAGAGAATGACTGAAGGAAAAAAAAGGATGACTGTAGGGTCAAATTTGACTATATATATGGTTATTATTCTAGTGCTTATTATCCAATTACACCTTGACAATTCCTCTATATTTAATTTCCTGGAAAAGCATGGTTTCATCACACATACAATTGCAAATTAAATTCTTATTGACTGCCTGTCAGTGTAGTATTCAATTCAAGCTGATCCTCACTGCAGAATGTTCTAAAAAAATGTACCCGTATCACTTAATCCTACCTGTAGATTCTATAGATATCTTCAGAACGTCCCTTCCTTAGTCTGAGAATCCAGGCTCCTGGGTTGGCTTTTAACTGAAAGTAGCCCTAGGAACAAGATGAAAAGACAAGCTTTAGTTCCCTTGGAAACATCAAAATTTTGTTTCTGAGGGATAGTTGTTTCTTTTTCTGAAATATCAGTCACCTATATTTTAAATAAGATAGGTAACAAACCAATACATCTCTTAAAATCTATACATTAGAAACATTAGAAAAATACAGGCCATCAAGCCAAGAAGACTGCCCTTTAGCTGTACCTCAATGAAGAACCAATATATGATGTGTGAATAAGCCTCAAATCTCAAAACAAAGACAAAAAAAAAAAAGGAAAACCACTGCCTGTTCATAAGCAATATATTTTCTGGAGCCAATGTGGTTAGGATAGAATATTCTAGCACATTTTCTTTTAAGTTATCACGTAATTCCAATCTACAAGTTTAACTAAACTGCCGATTTTTTTTTTCAGTCACACCCACAGCATGTGGAAGTTTCCAGGCCAGGAGTCAAACCCGAGTCACAGCAGTGACAACGCCAAATCCTTAACCCACTGAGCCAGCCAACAGGAAACTACAAATTCATGATTTTTACACTGACCAAATTCAGTCAGTCATGAATCTTCATCTCACTTATGCTCAGAAAGCTAACTGCTCCAACATAAATTGTAGCTCCCAAATTAGCATGACTCAGTACTGCCACCTGATGTACTATTTACCAGATTGGCCATGACGATGGTGTCCACGATGACGGGCTTGGCTGAAGTTCCTAATGTAAACTGCAGTCCTCGTGGGGGCTGGCCGGTGGTGATATCATAGCAGTGACCTTCTAGCAACAGGTACTCCAGTTCATACTCAGCAGCCACTATGCTGTCCACCTGGAATGCCCAAATTAAATCACTTGAAGACTACTCGGCAATCAAGAGACAAACTACTGGTACAACGCAACAACATGGATGAAACCCAAATGCATTACGCAAGGTGAATGAAACCAGACATAAAAGCATATAATCCCTATGATCGCATTTACAAAAAGCTTTAAGAAAAGGCAAAACTATAGAGATAGAAAGCAGATCAGCCATTGCCTGGGGTCAGGGGAAGGAGGAAGGCGTAGCCTGCAAGAGGGGAATGAGGGATGTTCTGGAGTGATGGAAATACTCTGTATTTTGATTGTGCTGGTGGTTAACAAGAGTATACAGTTTCAAAAACTCATCTGAGTTTTTGAAACTCAGGTGGATTAGAAGGAGAGTCAAAGAAAAGGACAGAGGGGGGAAAAAAAGGTGATTCCAAAAAGGACAGATAAGAAGATAAGATGCCAATCTAGGAAGGCAGTACTAGAGCAAAAAAGCATGTAAAATAAAACTCTGAGAGAGGAGTTCCCACTGTGGCACAAGGGATTGGCGGAGTCTAGGGAGTGCTAGGACACAGGTTCAATCCCTAGCCTAGCACAGCGAGTTAAGGATCTGGCACCGCCACAGCTACAGCTTAGGTCACAACCACAGCTTAGATCTGACCCCTGGCCCAGAAACTCCATAGGCCACAGGGTGGCCAAAGAGAAAAAGAAAAAAAAAAAAAACTGTTGAGAGAATGAACAGATAATGCTGGGGGGTTTGGAATGGAAATGTTCTAAAATTGGGTTGTGATAATGGTTGTACAACTACAAATACAAATACAATAAAATTCACAGCATTGTTTTAAAAAAATTTTTTAAATAAAAGCAAATAATGAAGAAGATGGATAAGATAATCCTACAAGGATTAATTTACATGAGAAAACAGAAACATTGAAAAAGATCATAAAAACCTCAGAGAAAAATGAGAATTCATCTTAGCTGTATGCAGCTGAAAATATCGCTGTTCTAAATGCAAATGCCCAAGATGCATTTAATGGCTCCATAATGGCATAAACCATTCACGTTCTGCACCAACTGCCCAAATTATTGCTAATTCCTTGCAGAAAATGTGATATAACTACAAAGTCTTAGGGCCAGCTTGGATTTAGGTAATTAAAGAGTTTCAGGCTAGTTCAGGCTTGGTTTTATAGCCCTACCTAATGCTAATAATGAACTATCTGGAGCTTAACGTGTTACTGCAACACTAAATTCCAAACGTATAATAACAAGTGCTAAGAGGGAAACCTCCACATGCCCACAACCTCAGGCTCTGTATTTTCAAAAGAATGAAGAGAAACTGGAGGAAGTCTAAGAAAGAGCAGCCAAATCCCAGAAGATACAGAAGAAACCTGCTTTGCATTTGATCCTATACTTCTCTGTACTGTTCTTTAGAGCTTTGGCCATTTTATAGTCTCTTCAACAAAAGCTGCTTAAGGGCAAATATGTATTCCTTATTTATTTTTTCTTTTTGCCTTTTGTCATTTTAGGGCTGCACCCGCGGCATGTGGAGGTTCCCAGGCTAGGGGTCTTATCGGAGCTGTAGCCACTGGCCTACACCACAGCCACAGCAACGCAGGATCTGAGCCGCGTCTGCGACCTACACCACAGCTCACGGCAACGCCAGATCGTTAACCCACCGAGCAAGGCCAGGGATCGAACCCGCAACCTCATGGTTCCTAGTCGGATTCGTTAACCACTGCGCCACGACGGGAACTCCATGTATTCCTTATTTTTAAAAAATATAGTAGATATGACTAGGGTGGAGAAAAAGACGCGTGCGCGCGTGTGTGTGTGCATACGTGTGCGTGGGCACACATGCTTTTTCTTTCCCTTTCCCTCTTCCCCCCACTCTCCCCCCTAACTTAGTACCTAAGGGATTCTCTTTAAATAAATTAGAGTTATGCAACCTCGCGGCTACAAAGTCTTTTGGTAACTATCCTCAGGTCTGTCTCCCAAATCCCTAGAAGATAGAACCAGAAAGCTGTCTTCAAATGGGGAAGGAGGTATTTAGGGAAGACATAGAGACAAATGTCTTAAAAAAGAAGGAGGCTCTTAAGCACTATAAGCTACCTGGAAGAAAATTAATTCTCTTGTTAATACACTCTGGAGTTCCCACTGTGGCTCAGCAGGATAAGAACCTGACTAGTATCCATAAGGATGCTGGTTCGATCCCTGGCCTCTCTCAGTAGGGTAAGGACCCACTGTTGCCGCAAGCTGCAGTGTAGGTTGCAGATGTGGCTCAGATGTGGCATTGCTATGGCTGTGGCGTAGGCTGGCAGCTGCAGCTCTGATTCGACCCCTAGCCTGGGAACTTCCATATACCGCAAGCTGGGCCCTAAAAAGAAAACAAACCAAAAAAACCCTACTCTGAGCTAGGTATAGAGTAAGGGCTGTTAAGAAACATTAAAGACATTAGTGAAATCATGCTATCTTTGAAAATGGGTGAAATGGGTGAGGGAAAAAGGAACATTTACCTTAGACTTCAAATACAGTTGTATGTTTTTTGTTTTTTTTTTT